>CAUZXS010005310.1:112500-115000 GCA_963585895.1 Sepioteuthis lessoniana | reverse complement strand
CTCTGAAGTGATCCTGCGTCAGATTTTGCCTATGGTGAATAGCTATATATATATATATGCGTGTGAACACATAACGATTATTCATCATCAAATCGTGTTGATAACACGTTGTCCGTTGACTCTCCAGCCGTCCATCACTCCTGGCAGGTATTCTAAAATGCGTCCGGTGTCCGCACATTGTCTTTACAAGTTGGCAGACATTAGCCTATCCATATGTAGGAGTTCTTACGAGTTCGTCCTTGCTTCTCCAGAAGTGCCCTGCAAGTCTTGTCTCTCTTACTTGAATGGTCTGTGTGAGGAGAGGCTGAAATCTAATCTCCCTGATAAAATAAAACGGGAGTTCTTCCAATCTGTGGTCTAGTCAGTGCGCCTGTATAGTTGCACTAGCTGGACTCTAACGAAACGCTTAAAAAAGCTAGATGGGGAACAACACAAGAATGAAACGTGTTGCTTTGAACAAATCTTAGCTTCAAGGCTACAGAAGTAATTCTAACCTTGTATTATTATTTATCAAGTGGGTAGAGTGTACGGCAATAGCCCGGGAGACCAGGGTTCAATCCCAGGTCGAATCATACCAAAGACTCAAAAATGGTACTTGAGGCCTCCTTGCTTAACACTCAGCATTATAAGGTACGGATCAAGGGTAAAGTGGAGAATCCAAGGAAGGGAGTAGTTCTCTTTCCTTAAACTCGGTGTAGTAGCTATTGAAAAGGAAGCCTTCGGGTCGACCTCGACTAAGTCGCTAACTTATAAAATTGTACCTTCGTAGGGTGCATATTTTTTGCAAGTATCTATAAATACGAAGATATTGGCTCAGAAAATGAGGGAAGGTTCCAGCTGGTAGATTCTAACGTTTATCTTAGCATCGGAAACTTTCTAGCGGAAACATAGACTCTCATGTATCCAGTTCGTCAAGTTGATGAGCAACCTTCTAGGGAATTATTTTTCACGACTGAAAATAAAAAGATTTCTTTTCTTTGGGATTTTTTAAATTTTTTATTTAAATTTAAGTTTTTATTTTATTTTATTTCTGTAATATAACTGTGAATTAACAGATGTTGAAAACACTACTTAAATTACAAATAAGATTATTTTGAGAAATTAGTGGGTTTTTTTCCCGCCTTTTTCTTTCTCCTTCCGGAACAAAAAGATGACGTTACACTTTTTCAAATTTAAATGTTATAAAAGGAAGTATAGATACTTAGAAGTTCATTTCTGAAGTGTGAGTGAGAGCGAGAGAGATAGAGAGACAGAAGGAATGGGTGAATAATAAAGAGATAATGAGTGTGATAGAGTGAATGAGAAAGAAAGTGAGAGATAGAGAGAGAGATAGAGAGATAGAGTGAGTGAAAGATTAAGTGCCTAACTATGGATAAATAATTCCATCAAAAATTGTGGGTAGATGTGTGAGTGTGTAAATAAACATTAAGTTACTTGGAATCAAACTTAATTGCTGCTGATGGCAGCTTTTAGGTGATTAATTGCCAAAGACAGAGGAAGAATATAAAAAAAAAAAAATCTTTTGCATTAAAAACAAAAACAAATAAACCAAAAACTGACAAGGTAAACTTAAATAAGTAAATAGATCTAAGTACATTTAAAACACACACACACACACATATATATATCATATATATATATATATATATATATATATATATATATATATATATATATATATATACATACACACACACACACACTTGGGAAGATTACTTTAGAAAGCAATTAGCTAATAATACCATTTGCAGTCTGGCCATATTGTTCATATGCCATTGAATTAATAACCACATTTGTCTAGAAAACCCATTTCTAATCACTAAGATCTAACGATTCAAGTATTGACAGCCAGCAATATCATGTCGACACTCAACTGGCTAAAGAGGAAACAAGCTATCAAGCCAGTTTGTGCGTGTGTGTGTGTATATATATATATATATATATATATATATATATATATATATATACACATACATACATACATACACTCATACACAACAATACCCGTAGAAATTCCATGGAATACAGGAGTAATATTTGCACAAATTTAAACTATAGATAACATTCTCTCGGGGAAAAATCATAGTAGATTTCTATTTTGAAATTTTGATAGATCTTCCACAAAACAAAATTGAACGAAACTATATAAAAAAGAAAGAAAAAAAATCCGAGAATCTGTTTTCAGAAGTAGCTCACTTCTGTCAAGTAATATATACACCGTTTGTTTTAAAGAAAAACTGGTGTTTGGTTGTACATTAAGGCTTGCATTGCCAGTTTCTAAGAAGGTCAAACCATATAAATGTGTATGAATTATTAGTATTAGATAAAAATACTTGATACCATATAACCGTTTGCAAATAAATGATTATTATAGACTAAAAAGTATAATTTCTAAGAAATGATTGCAATTAGAAATCGGAAATATAAATAACAACGATTATAATCAAATAGCTAGAAATAAATTAAATTTGGCGTTAAATAACCCATAAGGAGTTGATAT
>CAUZXS010005310.1:102500-105000 GCA_963585895.1 Sepioteuthis lessoniana | reverse complement strand
AAAATTAAAGAAAAAGGCGGGAAAGGCGAAAGGCGGGAAAAGACAGAAAAAAAGCGGGAAACGATAGAGAGTAGTTTAAAGGCGGGGAAAAGAAGGCAAAAATGGTGGGACGACAGGAAAAAGAAGAAAGTTAAAAGCTAAGTGAATGGGAGGGGATAGACGAATGAAAGGGGATCTATGACTAAAGATAGAACTATATGTATATATATTAGTAAGAAAAGTAAATGAGGGGGAAAGATGTACACTAAAAAATGAAATAATAAAATAAAAAAACACAAATAATTCCAGACAACGAACAATTTTTTTCCTCTAAAGATGGCTGTTATTACGACAGATATATTTGTATAAAAAGCCGAATCATACACAGAAAAAAAATAAGCAAACATAAAAAAAGCTTAAAAGATATATATATAAAAAAAAAAAAAGGGTGTGTGTGTGAGAGAGAGAGAGAGAAAGGGTGTGTGTAGTGGTTGACGAGCTACCGGCTATGGACAAGCTAATCATAGTATTGTAACATAATTACAGCTGGTGGTACTGTTCTTGAAGAAAGCTACTTACAATAGACAACAAAAAACCCCCATAGTTTTCGTATTGTTATTACCGAGATGGAGGAGGAGCTGATATTGTACTTGTGATAATTTCAGTCTCGCCCCCCGGCCAAAGATGGAGGGGAAAAAAAGACGCAAGACCGACAGATGGACTTCTGATAGGAATTATATTTACACTTTTATATATCTCAGTCGGACGTCTGAAACTATTTGGTATAATGGTGTTTGTGTCTGTGTGTCTGGGATGGTAACAAGAGTTGATTCTTTGAAAGAGTTGCAGATATATAAGGCGGTCGCGTTTAGGTGGATAACTACCCAGCTAGTCACCCACGAGCTCATAACTATTACCAGAACATCATTTTAAAGGAAATTATGTCAAAAAGAGAAATGAGCCAAATAAAGTATTTGGTACCCCAGACCCCCAATTAATTTGGAAAAATGCCTATTAACAATACGCTTGTAATAAGCCCTTAATCCTCATAATCGGAGATTTATTTGTAGTAGACATACGGATTAATGCCCGCTTGAACCCAGTCGGCGAGCTCCTGGCGAGCGCCCCGGGGCCTGTTCTGGACTTCGGTCCGGAGCGTGGCCCTGGAAAAGGAACAATGGCAGACTTGGGGCCTTTAATTAGGCACCTAGTTTCGACTAGGCTACCTTCGGGTGGGCGAGCTGCATTTTTGTCTCCTTTGTCCCCCTTGTACGGCACTAGATCATGCGTCTAGTTTAAGCCGCAAACTGGCATACGTGCCCGGACCCACATTTGGGTTCGTGAAACTGCTTGCCTCATCAGGCTCACATTGCACTAAGTGAGCCGATGAGCAGCACAGACAAGCAGGGTTCGAGTCTCGGCTTGTTCCCGACCTTCCCCTCCCCTTTATCCCCACTTTAATCGGCCTTCGGACTTTTGACCTTGTGTCAAGTCGTGTCTGGTGGGAGGCAGCGACAAATACCGCCCGCTTGGACCCAGTCTAAACAAGGGAATCTAAAATAAAAATAAAAACTGTTTCTCAGAACTTTCGGATTCCGCATCGTACATTCTTGGTTTTATGGCCAATTTCAAGTTGTAAGATTATTTGGTTTAATAGCATATCAACCCTTGATGGTTATTCAAAGCCAAATCATAATTGTTCAAAATTTTTTTTTTTACAGTTATATGATATGATACAGTTATATGTATTCCTATCTAATCCTATTTACCAACCCCTCCGCTTGGGCAGGATATGACACAAGGTCAGTTTTTAAGCGGAGTTTAACAGGTTTCAATTCAGAGTTTTCCTTCTCCTAGACTAGTTGCCTCACTAAGGCTGAAGAACCCAGTCTGCCCTACTATTTATCCATAGCTGGAGGGAGAATAATTGGATTCATACCTTTCCCAAGGGTATTAGTGCTATGTGAAATGCAATCAGTCTCGTCCAGGATTTGAACTCGTGTTGCCGTATCCATTTCCTACGACGATAACCATTACACCACGGGCACTTATTCAAAGCCAAATCGTGTCAATATATGTTTTTTTGTTTTGTTTTAAGTGAATCGCTTATAGATAAAATCATTCCGTAAACGAGACAAAACTCATTTCTTTGCACACAGTTAAATGATTTTAAGTACTGCATTCCAACAACAATATTTCCATTTGCAAATGGTTAAATCTCAATAACTAGCAAAATAAGGAATACTTACTATAGCTGAATACTTGTACTAGGTAAGAGTTTACTGAATTGGAACAAACTACTTCCGTGGATGAAATAAAGGGCTCAGTTCGAGGTTCAGTATAGGCTCTCGAGTTCGACATAAAACACCAGAAGAAGGCCGAAGGACATATCGGCCGAAACGTAGTGAGTATAACAATAAAGATGAGGACAATATTCTAAGTAATAAATATAACCAAGCTTCATCACGGAAACTTAGACAATAAATAATTTTATTTAATATAAATTATTTGCATATAGTTT
>CAUZXS010005310.1:55000-97500 GCA_963585895.1 Sepioteuthis lessoniana | reverse complement strand
TGTCGAAACCTTTACCTCAAAAGTAATAAAAAGGTTTTGTACCAGAACAAAGAAGTCGTTACGTGTTTTCGAATTTCGAGATTCCTATGTTCTGAGTTTTCTCTATGTTCTTTATATGTTCTATCGTTATGAACATTATATGTCTATTTCGCACATGGCGTTAATTGTGAATATGGTACACATATGCAGTTGACTCTTCTGTTAAACTATAACAAGTTGATTTTGAAATCCTTCTCCAAATTGCCCAGTCGGCTGGGGCTGTAGAATACACCGACTGCTTCTCTGCAGAGGAGTAAGACCCCCCAACGAGTGTCCTGGATATGACGCCAAACAATCTGATTGTGAGGTTCCAGCAATGCTGGAGCTTTGGGGAATGCGGAGTACCCCTTCATTGCCATCGCTCCGAGGTCCACTCTGGCCCAGAGTGGTAGCACCTGATAAGGGCCCTATCTATGGGTTAGATAGAACTAACAGCATACTTATGCTAAAATGAATTGTTTGAGTAAACAGAATAGCTTGAAATAGAAATGTTTTTGACAATTAAACCGTACTTACATTTAAACTGCGTGTTTACGCTTAACTGAATTATTTGAAATAGAACAGTTTTTTGACATTAAAACTGTATTTACACTTAACTGAATTGTTACATACAACTGCTTGACTAGTTTGAAATGGAAATGTTTTTGACAATTAAACTGTGTACTTATGCTAAACTGAATTGTTTTAAAAAGAACAGATTATTTACATAAAAATGGATTGGCGTTAAATAACCTACAAAGGTTGATATGCCATAAAACCCAAGAAACCAACCAACCAACCTTCTCCAAGATTTTTCATTGAAATGTGGTTGAAACGCTAAGCAAATAGATATATAATACATCGGAGAAATTTATTTTGAGAATAATGTTTGCATCAATTCCTGACCACTGACGATCCCTTTCTATCTCATCTTTAATGTATTTCTATAGAAAAATCATTAGAAATTCGTTTACGTCAAACAGATCACGACTGTATTCTGTCAATAATAGCTGCATTAAATCTTGACCCCCTGACAAACCCTTTCTTCCTAATTTTTAATGCATTTCTATAGTAAAATTATCAGCATGAACTCCTAACTACAGGCAATCCCTTTCTTTTTGACTTTATGCACTTGTATATAAACATCATTGGAAATATATTCAAATTAAACAGATAAATGGCCCAGTTGGCTGGGGCTGCAGAATATACCGACTGCATCTCTGCAGAGAGGTAAGACTTCTCCAATGAATGCCCTGTATTGTGATACTTAAATAATCTGATGTTGAGGCTTCAGTAATGCTGGAACCTTGAAGAATACGGAGTACGCCTTCATTACTATCACTTCCAGGTCCACTCTGACCTAGAGTGATAGCACCTGATAGGGTTAAATAGAACTAAACAGTGCCACTTATAATAAACTTGAATTGTTTGAAATAGAACTGTTTTTGAAATTTAACAGTATGTAAAAAAAAGACTATAGTTATACTAAACTGAATAGTTTGAAATCTTATCGAAATGACTTATGACCCGAAAAGGGTTGATTCGCTGTAAAGTAATCCAATCAAACACTAATAATAATTCTATGTAAATATAAATCATTTATTCGTACACAGGTAAGTTGTTTCCAGTAACTAATAATAATCCTTAGTAAATGTGTGTGAACATTTCTATTTGATCTATAGATGGGACTGGAAGAGCTACTATTAATCTAGATCAAAGTGGACCTGGGAGTAAGGGCAATGAAGAGGTATACCATATTCCCCAAATATCTAAAAGAGAAAAGTTGATCCTGTTCATTCCAAAACTGACAAAAGAATAAAGCAGTGCTGGAGTAGTAGTATAGTCAGTCGGGCAACTAAATGGGAAACTGAAAACCTGCCAATAACGCACCTGTGTTTTGAATACAGAGATATATCTTTTTGAGATGCCTGAGGTGTAATGGTTATAGTTGTAGGAAATGGACACGGCGACACGAGTTCAAATCCTGGACAAGAGACTGATTGCTATTTTACATAGCACTAATACCCTTGGGAAAGGTATGAATCCAATTATTCTCCCTCCAGCTATGGATAAAGTAGTAGGGCAGACTGGGTTCTTCAGACCTTAGTGAGGCAACTAGTCTAGGAGAAGGAAAACTCTGAATTCAAACCTGTTAAACTCTGTTTAAAAATTGACCTTGTGTCATATCCTACCCGAGCGGAGGGTGGTGGTAAATATGGATAATCCTTTGATTCTTTTTCTTGGCCATTAAAATGTTTACCATGGTAGAGGAGAAGACCAAAGTGTCAATATATTTAATAAATCCTACCTATGATATAGCAAATGACCTAAAGAAGCCGACATAATTATAGATAATACTTATGTTGGAATCCAACCTGGTACAACAAGGAAATTATGTAAATGAAAATTCTAATATCAAAATATTATAAGGATAGGAGATGAATGAAATGTTTATTTATATTTTCTTTTTTTGTCCAACTTTGTTATGAAACAAATAAAGAAATGAAATAAAAGAAAAGAAAAAAAAAAATTCTTCTGGATAATCATATCTATCAAGTAAGGTCATCAATGCTACAGTATTTTTAAAAGCTATACACAAAAATGATACATATAGATATACGATCACTCATATAGACCTGCGTACATATATGTGCTAATATAGGGTTTCATTGTGTATAGAGGTAGAGGATCGATTACAGAAATGGTTTGCCATCATGGGAGATGGATATGGTGACCAAAATTCAAATCCTGGATGATGGAGTGTTAGGTATTATTTGTTTAAAGGCAATATCAACAATTCCTGGGTAATTTAATGCCATAGCCATCCCTGTAAAAAGAACAGCAGTGATATTATTTAATTCATCACTGAGGGAAATAACGGGTTTAATGCCTTTTCTAAAGGTATTAGTTCAAAAGTGAATATGAGCAAATGGAGATCGAAACTTATTTCAAGACAAGAGTCCAGCACTTGAGCCATTATTTCATGGAGACTCTCACAAAAATCCTAAAAAGGACTGTTTGCATTTTACAAGAGCGTTGATACCCTTAAGAAAGTTATGCTATCCAACAATTCTTTCTTCAGCTATGAGTAAATAGTAGGGCGGACAGCTATTTAACCTTGGTAGGGAAACTAGTTAAGGAGAAGAAAAACTGAATTCAAACCTGTTAAACTCTGGTTTGAGTCACATCCGGCTCGTGCAAGGAAGGGGAAGGTTTGGTTTGGTTTGGTTGGTTTTATGGCATATCAACCTTTGTAGGTTATTATAACGCCAAATCCATTTTTATGTAAAATACTCTGTTCTATTGAAAACACAGTTTAGTTAGCATAAGTACGCAGTTTAATTGTCAAAAACATTTCCATTTCAAAACTATTTAAGCAGTGATATGTAATAATTCAGTTAAGTGTAAATACAGTTTTAATGTCGAAAAAACAGTTCTATTTGAAATAATTCAGTTAAGCATAAGCACACAGTTTTAAGTGTAAGTACGGTTTAATTGTCAAAAACGTTTCTATTTCAAGCTATTCCTTTACTCAATTCATTTTAGCATAAGTATGCTGTTAGTTCTATTTAACCCAGTAGATAGGGCCCTATCAGGTGCTACCACTCCGGGCCAGTGTGGACCTGGGAGCAATGGCAATGAAGGGGTACTCCGCAATTCCCCAAAGCTCCAGCACTGCTGGAAACCTCACCATCAGATCGTTTAGTGTCATATCCAGGACACTCGTTGGGGGGTCTTACCCCTCTGCAAAGGTGCAGTCAGTGATATTCTACAGCCCCAGCTGAACTGGGCAAGGAAGGGGAAGGGTTTTATATGTATACTATATATATATATATATATATATATATATAATATATAATATATATATATATATATGTGTGTGTGTGTGTGTACACATATTCACATGCGAACAAATATACATACTGAACACAAATACTATTGCAACCTTTCCCAACACTTTCCAAGATTTTTATGGAAGAAATATATGTGTGTGTGTGTGTGTGTGTGTGATATACATATCTTTATATTAGACATATATATGTAACCACACACACACACACACTATAAAAATATATACATAGTAAATACATACACAGATAAAGTACACCAACACTGTATGACGACCACATACATTTAAATATAGTAAATAACATGCATAGAATACACACACACAGACATATATATATATTATATATATATATATATAAAATAGATAAAAATAATAAATAAATACAAATATATTAGATATACATATTTAATTCAATGGAATTTAGACTAAATTCCACGAATTAAATATATATATATCTCATATATATCTATTTATTATCGTAATAATATAACTGTCCTAGATATTGAGCACTCTCCATATTATATTGCACTTGGTGAGTGTGTGTGTGTATATATAATATATATAGATATATATATATATATATATCGTGCACACACACACAAATCAAACATTTTAACAAGGATCCTTTCAAGTTTCCTGACAAGTGTTTTAAGTTTTAGTTGGAGTTGGTAGATGAAATTTACCAAAATAGTCCCAAGGGTTTTTCGGACCTTTCAGGGTCCATCATCAGGAATTGTTTGCCAGAGTAAAGATTTTTTTTTTTTCAAAAAGTTCTTGTGATCTTTGTAATGTTATAAAAAACTTAAATCTCTGATTAAAAGAGGACCTGGGAGAGGATACTAATGAAAAAGAACTGCATTCCCCAAAGCTCCAGCATTACTGGACCCACACCATCATATTGTTTAGCATCTAATCCAGGACACTCATTGGTGAGGTGGGGGGGTCTTACCCATCTACAGAGATGCAGTTGAGGTATTTTACAGCCTACCCTCCCAACCAACTAGGCTGTAGAGGTGAGGGAATTACATTCATAGTATCTTCGTGTTTACAATTTTGGCGTAGTTTTTTTTCTTTTTTGCATAGTTATAAGACATCAAGTATTCCAATCTAATACAAATAATTATCCCACAATTGTATGCTTTCAAGTATTTTTATCAAATTCTAATAATTATATGGTGTCAAATAATATTTCTATTTAGGGGTAATACTCCCCCTCCCCCAACGAGTGTCCTGGGTATGACACTAAACAATCTGATGGTGAAGGTTCCAGCAATGCTGGAGTTTTTGGAAAATGCGGAGTACACCTTCATTGCTATCGCTCCCAGGTCCACTCTGGCTCGGAGTGGTAGCACCTGATAGGCCCTATCTATGGGTTAAATAGAACTAACAGCATACTTATGCTAAAATGAATTGTTTGAGTAAACTGAATAGCTAGAAATAGAAATGTTTTTGACAATTAAACTGTACTTACATTTAAACTGTGTGCTTATACTTAACTGAATTATTTGAAAGAACTGGTTTTCAACATTAAAACTGTATTTATACTAACTGAATTGTTACATATAACTGCTTGAATAGCTTGAAATAGAAAATGTTTTTGACAATTAAACTGTGTAATTATGCTAAACTGAATATTTTTTTTAAATAGAACAGATTATTTACATAAAAATGGATTTGGTGTTAAATAACCTATAAAGGTTGATATGCCATAAAACCAAACCAAACTATAGTTTCAAGTAACTAATAATAACAAAGTAAAGAGGGCAACCAGAAGGCTCCTTTTTCAATAGTTACTACACTGAGGTGTAGGGGAGGGCACTACTCCTTTCTCTGGATTGCTTCACTTTACCCTTGATCCTTACCTTATAATGCTGAGTGTTTAAGCAACGTAGCATCAGGTACCATTTTTTGAGTCTTTAGCATGACTTGACCTGGGATTGAACCCAGGTTTCCAGGACCATTAGTGAACACTCTAACCATAATGCCACAAGTAACTATTCTTAATACAAATAATTTATAGTTATACAATATCAAGTATTCCTATCAAATACAAATAATTTTTAAACAATCTATTTGACCAACAGAAGGCATCATAACAGGTACTAGCTCTACAAGTCACAGTGGACCTGGGGGGGTGATAGCAACGTAAGGGGTATCCCATACCCCCCCCCAGAATGCCTCACCATCAGATGCAGTTTTGTCTCATACCCATGAAACCCCTTTTGTTGTTTGTGGTAGGCATCTTACCCCTATGCATGGGATACAGTCAGCATATTTTCGATCTCACCAACAGCGTGTGAGATATTGTTTTTGTTTTTCTTGATTAGCTAGACGACTGATATAATATTGTAATGATGCTTAATCTGCTGTCTAGACAAGTCATTGGCAATTTAAGAAAAGAAAAAAAAAAAGGTTATCAAGCCATTCTTGAAACTTTCGAACAGCAGTATTTGGCAAAAGACACTGTATAAACATAGCACCCTCCACACTTCCCAAAACTTAGTGGGGTTGTCCTCATGGTGTAATGGTTAAAGCAATGGACTGCAGAATTGTAGTAAGTGAGTTCGTACTCCAGTCGCGCTATTACGTTCACTTTCAGGCAAATACCCTTATCCTCCCAGCTATGGGTTAAATAGTACAACGACTGTTCTAGTTGGAGAATGGCTTTGGCATTAAATAACCTACAAAGGTTGATATGCCATTAAAACAAAGAAACCAAACCAAACCAAAACTTAGCTCGATGTAATATTTTTTGTCTTTCCTAGATTCAAAATTCTTCACAAGGGCATGAATTAAGGGAATGGTTTGGCTTCTTTAGGTCATGGCATATAAACCTTTGAGGGTGATTTAAAACCAAAACTATCCTTGTAGAAGAACAGCAGTGATACTATTTAATCCATAGCTGGGGGGGTCGGGGAGGTACTAGTGTGAAAGTGAAAATAATACCATAACTGGAGTTCAAGGTCACAGTACAGTATGCTAATTACTATGCTACAGGGAATCCCCACAATTTAATCATTAATGGCATATCAACCTTCTTGGGTTATTTAATGCCAAATTCATCCTTCTAGGACAGTTGTGGTACTATTTAACCCATAGCTGGGAGGATAAGGGGGTTCATATCTTTCCCAAGGGTATTTGTCCGAAAATGAAAATATAGTATTACCCAATATTGAAACAATCGTTTTAGAAGATGGTTAGTTGGTTGTTTGGGTTTTTTGGCATATCAACCATTATAGGTTATTTAATGCCAAATCAGTTCTATTTCAAACAATTCAGTTTAGCATAAGTATGCAGTTTAAATATCAAAACAGTTCTATTTCAAGCAATTCAGTTTAGCATAAGAACACAGTTTAGTTCTATTTGGCCCATAGATAGGACCCTATCAGGTGCCACTACTCCAGACCAGAGTGAACTTGGGAGCGATGGCAATGAAGGGGTACTCCATATTCCCCAAAGCTCCAGCATTACTGGAACCTCACCATGAGATTGTTTAGTATCATATCCAGGACACTTTCTGGGGAGAGGAGTCTTACACCTCTGTGGAGGTGCAGTCGGTGTATTCTACAGCCCTAACTGACTGGGCAATCATTTAAGAACTTTCATCTATAGAAAACATGTTTGAATTAGACCGCTCAGCATTCAATACACTATTTCATTGTATATTTTTGTCTTAGTTGATTAGTTGGTTTTATGGCATATCAACCCTTGTGGGTTATTTAATGCCAAATCCAGTTTTTATATATATATATATATACGATTCTAAATACATACTTTGTAGGTAGCATTTTAAATAAACCAGAGCTCATTTGTTTGCACACAGGAAAATGGTTTAAAGTACTGATATCAAACACTAATAATTCTATTTGATATTAATCCTTTGTCAACATACAGTTAAATGGTAATTTTATTTTTAAATGATTAGAGCAAATTTGTTTGCATACAAATTGTTTCAAGTATTCCTATCAAACACTAATAATTCTATTCAATATCAAACATTTGCATACAGTTAAATGGTTTTGAGTATTACTATGTAATGCTAACAATTCAATCTAACATCAGTCATTTGTTTGCACACAGTTAAATGGTAAAACAGATCTATTTGACCTATAGATTGGACCCAAACAGGTACTATGACGCTGGGTCAGAGTGGACCTGAGAGTAATGGTAATGAAGAGGTACTCCACATTCCACAAAACTCCAGGATGGGAGCCTCACCATCAGATGGTTTAATGTTATATCCAGGACACATGGGTGGGTGTGAAGTCTTACCCCTCAGGAGAGATGCAGTCGGTGTATTCTACAGCCCCAGCCAAACGGGCCTTTCCCAGCTTGATAAATACGCTTCCTTTTATATATGTATGCTTGTAGGCATGAAGGTGGGATGAAAAGTTCATATAATCAAGTCCTATCTACTCCTGATGGCTTTTTTAACCAATGGGATGCAAGCACTGCAACACCGATGAAGCGTAGAGTGCTAAGGAAACTATGTTAACTAATTTGTTTGGCTACATTCCAAGAGAATATCTTGGTAAGGTTCTGAAATTTTCAACTGAACCTTATATATATGTATGTGTGTGTGTGTGTGTGAGGAGGTGCCCGTGGTGTAATGGTTATTGTTGTAGAAAACGGACATGGCAACATGAGTTCAAATCCTGGATGAGAATGATTGCATTTCTCATAGCACTAATACCCTTGGGAAAGATATGAATCCAATTATTCTCCCTCCAGCGATGGATAAATAGTAGGGCAGACTAAGTTCTTCAGCCTTGGTTAGGCAACTAGTCTAGGAGAAGGAAAACTCTGAATTTAAACCTGTTAAACTCTGCTTAAAAATTGACCTTGTGTCATATCCTGCCCGAGCGGAGGAGTTGGCAAATATATATATATATATATATATATACACACATATATGAATGTGTGTGTGTACATGTATTTGAATAGAGATTCCACATAAGTGTCATTCGGTTGCAAATTGGACAGGAAATTCCATTATTATCAAAGCATATTGCTCTTATAAAAATCTATTATTTGCTCTTTTTATGGTCATACTATTATTTAAAATATATTAGCAATTAAGCAATTTTAATCTTCAAAGATATTTATATACAAAACACACATATACGCACACATGAGGTTATTTCAATAAAGGTAATTTTTTTGAAAAAATTCAATCAGATTGTTTTTACAATTTTTTTTTTTCTGTAAGTGTAATCTCTATTGTTTAGAGGTGGTTAATAGCAACAATTTTAATCTGACAAAAATACTTGTTTTGAGGCTACTAAAAATGGTGGCAAATCAAATATTGTGCTTCAGACTTGAACAGAGGTCTGTCATTAAATTTTTGGTGGCTGAAAAGTGCAAACCATCCGAAATTTACAGTATAATGTATAATGAGTGTGGAGAAGCATGTTTTATTAAAAAAAAAAAAGAAAAAAAAAAAAAATCTAAGTTTACAAATGAGCTAAGCCACTATGAGCCTGAGTTAAAAAGACAGTCCATGGAGTGGAAATAGACGGACTTTTTGGTAAGGAAAAAGTTCTGGGTGCAGCAGTCAGTAAAGAAGGTCATGCTGATAGTCTTTGAGGATATGAAAAGATTTGTCACTAATGATTTTCTCAAGAAAGGTGTAACCGTAAACAGTGCTTCACATTGCCCACTCCCAGGGTAAAATTCACCAAACTTATTGAATAATCCGCGTGTGTGTGCGTGTGTGTAAGTAAGGAGATATCAAGTACCATTTTCTTGAGTCTTTGGTATGACTCGACCAGGGATTGAACCCGGTCTCTTGGGTTATTGGCGAAAACTCTACCCACTAGACCTATATATATATATATATATATATATATATATAAATAAATAAATAAATAAATAAACGTAGGTTAAATGGAAGGTTGTTGTGTTGACAAAAAGAGAATATGACAATAAAATCAAGTCATGAAAAATCAACCTCATCTGACTGATATGGAAGTGTTGTTGATCAGGGGAAGGGAGGAGTCAGTTCATTCGCACATCCTCACCCCACTCATTTACAGCCACCTGTATTAGGTAACATTCAGAATGAAGAATGAGTAATAAGCCTCACTGTAGTTGGGCCTCAAGAGAAAAAACATATTTTCACATAAGTCAAATGTAGGTAAAAGGATATCTTTCTCTCTCTCTCTCTCTTATATATATATATATATATATCTATATATATTTAAGTAAAGTTAGCAACCATGGTTGAGGGCGACCTAAAGACTCCTTTTATATATATATCTCCAACCTTCACAATGCATCACCTCCAATATTATGGGAATTTATTTGGATTAGAATTTCTCCTGGACTACAAAATAAACACTTGAATTTAAATATACACACACATCAACCATCATATTCTATGTTGTGTGTGTGTATATTTATATAATAGTATTATATTGTGTGTGTGTGTGTATATATATATATATATATATATATATATATATATATAAACCTTGTGGGTAGACTGTTTGCCAATAACCCAAGAGACAGGTTCAATCCCAGGTGAAGTCATACCAAATGGTACTTGATATCTCCTTACTTAACACTCAGCATTATAAGGAACATATCAAGGGTAAAGTGGAGCAATCTAAGGAAAGGAGTAGCACCCTCCCTTACACCTTGGTGTATTATTGAAAAGGAAGCTTTTAGGTCACCCTTGAGTGCAATCGCCAACTTATATATATATATATATACATATATGAGAGAGATATACACAAAAACCTATAAATAGAATCACACATCAACAGTCATTTTATGTTGCATATATCAACTTTATTATATCCTGAATATATAGACCTCGATAAAATGAATTACATTCATATAAAAATATAAACAGAGAAAAACAAATAGTATTATATATATATATATATATATATATATATATATGGGTTAGTATATAATCCATAAATTTAATGAAGACACATACAGCTGTACATATATACCCTCACACAAATCTATATAGATTTTAACAAAAATATTGATTATTCATGACACCTCACCATACAGATAAAGGCTTGAGTATGTATGTGAGGGTGTCTACACACACACACATATATATAAAATTAGGCATCCTAACTATAGACCTAAGTTTTAATGCATAAAACTTGGTATGGGAGTTTATATATATATATATACACACACAAAATATGATCATATAGATAGTACAGTACTATTCTCTCTTTGTGTATGCATGTAAATTTTGATTTTTTGTGCATGTGTATATATATATATATATATATATATATATATATATGAACACCTACTGTTATTTATAATAGTGTTTTGGCCAAGTGTATGAATATATATATTTTTACATGCACACATAGAAATATACATATATATAAAAACATATTTCTATGTGTGTGAATACATTTTCATACATACACACATAGAAATATACGCTGAGTAGGGAATGTACATTCTAATAGAGAGAGAGAGTGTGTGTGTATATATATATATATATATATATATATATACACACACACACACACACACACAGAGAAATATGCTATCATTATCATACTGTGTGTGGGGAAGGAGTGTACATTCTAATAGTGTGCACATATATATATATATATATACACACGCACACACTAACACAGAGAAATATACTATTATTATCATAGTGTGTGTGTGTGTGTGTGTGTGTGTGTGTCCCTATGAATAAATAATGGTGATTCCTGGAAGTGGCGCTGTAGCCGAATTTGTGAAAGTAGAATTGGCAAAAGAGCTGGGAATCGGATTTGATTGAATGGCGGCAGTTCTGCTTGCAGAATTGTTGGTGCCTTTAACCTGAAGAATAAACGGACAAGCTTCAAGACAGACAACCAGTCTCCAACACTTTCGCTAATGTGCAAGCAACACAACATGGCCGCCAGGGAAAAAGAGTTCAGCGTAGATGGAGCGAAGGAAAGGGAGTGGAGGTAGGGGAGGCGGATGGACGTGTGTGTGTGTGCATAGGGAGGGGGGTGGCGAGGAGATGTTCGGAGTGTTATATTTCCAGAACATCTGATTCTTAGACATATTGACACCTATGTGGGTCACACAAAAGCAAGAAGCCTTTCCTTTTTCAATAATCTGGTAACCTGGTCTGCCTCTCTTAAAATAATTTGCAATTTCGTCTAATTTACGTGAAGGTCAACTCATGAGCTACATCAAAATTTACATAATGAATTGAAGGGGAAGTATTAAAAAATTAGTATTCATTAGTTATCTCCCTTGATGAATTATAATTTGGGTGAGTTAAAATTTTGACCATACATTAGTAACTTACAAATTGGACAGGAAATTACTTGATTCTGTAAGCAAGGACATTTTAATTGATCTATTTTAACACTGTTAATCTGTATAGGGGTATTTTATGCCTTGAGGTCAAGGAATTGTATTCATTGTACACTGATATTTACAATTTTTAATAGTTGTTTAAGATTTTAATGGTATGTCAACCCATATAGAGTAATTTCATGTTAAGAGGTTAGGGAATTGTGTTCATTTTTTGATACTTTGTGAGATAGGAGATAGTTGACTGTACAGCTGCCATGTTGTGGGGTGTTTTTTTTTGCAGGATTTATTCACCACAGCAGACAGCATCAACCGCTTTGTTTAAGTCCAGATGATAGTGTCGCCATACAATACTAATGACTGGGCTACAGCTTCAAAGAATTCCTGTTTGCACACAGTTGAAGGGTATCAAGTATTTGAATGAAATAAAAATAATCATAGGGTTTCAAGTAATTATTCATATTTGATAATTGTTATTTGTTTGCACATAGTTATATGGTTTAAATACATATACAGTTATGTTACTTTTTCAGAAAGGTGTTACTCCTCATTCGAGGTGTGCAAATAAGGGGAAGTACTCAATTAGCTTTAATTAGTTATTTTCTTTGGGATAGGATACAAATTGGAGAGGAAATTTCTTTTTTTCTCTTAGCAAAAGCATTCTAATGCTATCGTGTGAAAAATTCAGTTTTTTTTTTAACCCTCCCATTAAGGTAAGGTGCCCAAAGAAATTGGATCAACATTTTATGGGGATTGCAGCTTGAGAAGATAAGGGGTTTTTCGTTTGATATACTTCATTTAAAGTCTCCTTGCCACTATTTAAATTTAGAATATTCAACCTCATCTGATAAATTTTCTTCGAGAAAGTTCTTATTTTTTAATTCCTTCTCATCATGCAGACTTGAAGAGAAGATCATCCTTCGAAGAAGAAGTTTACGTATATTAAAGTTACGATGATAACACTCAACACACAACACAAATGCACAAGGACGGAGAGAAAGCAGGGAAAGAGAAGGTAATTGAAAAAGGCAGCTGTGGAAGGGTTACCAGAAATACTCCATGTAAACAGTGATTACAGTTGCATTTGTGTTCTTTTATAAATTTGGCCCATTGGCATAACAGTTAGAGTGTTTGCCAATGGTTCAGCAGTCTGGGGTTAAATCCAAGGTCAAGTTATAAGAAAGGCTCGAGAAAAAAAGATTACTTAATGACTCCTTACTTCACACTCAGGATTATAAAGGTATGGATCAAGGGTAAGTAGAGCAAATAGTACATTCCCCTTCCCCTTAGAGTAATAGCTTTTTAAAAGGGTGCGTTTTGGTCTGTCTTTACTATTTTAAGCCAAATTATAAATATATGCACACACACACACACACACATATATATATATATATATATATATATATACACATTATAAGTAAAGATGGTGACTGTAGTTGAGAGTGACCCGAAGGCTCCCTTTTCAATAGCTACTACACCGAGGTGTAGGGGAGGGCACTACTCCTTTCCCTGGATTGGTCCACTTCACCTTTGATACATACCTTATAATTCTGAGTGTTAAGCAAGGAGGCATCAAATACCATTTTTCAAAAGTCTTTGGTATGACTCGACCTGGGATTGAACCCCGGTCTCCCGGACCATTGGCAAACACTCTACCCACTGAGCAAACACATTATATATATATATATATATATATATATATATATATATATATATATATATATATACACACACACACACACACATATATATATGTGGGTTCAAGTCTCATACCACACATACATACACAAAAATTTCCCAAGACACACATTCACACAGAGGAAAAATATTAGTGAAATAAAGAAACCATTCCATCATACACACACGACAAAAATATATCAAAGAGAGGTAAAGCAGACTACGGTAAACACTCTCTAAGAGAAAGAGAGGAAGACCACTATATAAATCCATAACCAACGAAAAATCATTTAAACTGCAAACTTGAGTGAGTTCAAGTCTCATTGAGTACCCTATTAACAAAACCTTGTGCCATATATGTTCTCTGATGAAAGCAACAAGCTGGAAACATACATCTATGTTAGAACAAAATAAATAGATAAATGAATTGAAAAAATATCTCTTCGTGCACCTAGCAATTTTAATATATATATATATATATATATGCGCACACACACACATTATATAGTATCTGAAATAGAGTCATTACAAAGTCAGAGTATATCTAGGTGGATTAATTTGTTCATTTTAAACATTATCTCAAACAGATGGCTTTTTCCAAAGAACAGCTGAAATGGGGAACAGTCTTCACTTTGAGTGTTTCCCCAGTAGATTTTTTTCTTAAACACAAAAAAAACACTCAGGCAGAATATCTTAGCTGCACCTAAGACAATTCTTGCTTTTCCTATCTTCATAATAATTTATAAATTATCTTAAAAAAAAAAAGCTGACAGCCACCATATAAATATATATGCATGTTTTTGATTTCTTCACTTAATGGCTGATCAACCTTCATGGGTAATTTTATGCCAAATCTATTCTTTTAGAAGAACAGTAGTGGTAATATTTAACTCAAAGCTTGGGAGTAAAAGGGTTCATATCTTTCCCAAGGGCATTAGTCCAAAAGTGAATGTGATAGTGCAACTGTAGTTTGAACTTGCTTAGTATGATGTTGCAGTCAAGTACATTTGTACTATAGCCATGATATGGCTACGTGTCAAACATATCAAATGTCCATAAAGATAGAACATAGGAATCTCGAAATTTGAAAAACATGTAACGACTTCTCAGTTCAGGTACGAAACCTTATATTACCTTTGAGTTTAAAGGTTCTTCGACATAGGGAGGGAGAGAGAGGCACAATCTTTCTACTCTGGCTTTTTCATTCCCCCCCCTCTCGTGTGGCACCTCCAAGGACTTGCGAGCTAGCGAAAGCCAACCGTCTTCTCCCGAGGCAGGTCTCAACTCTATTAACTTTCTTCAAATTCCCAAAATCCTCCACGCGCTTCCGGTGTGTGACGTCATTCACACTCGCTAGCCCCCGTTTCCCATCTGGGGCTATTGTGACATCTCTGAGTGACATGTCCGCTCTGCCCGCGTGCGCATGAACACCTGTGTTAATGTTGCACTTAACTAAACCATGTGCTGAGCTGAAAGGTTCTCAGCCTAACTAAACCCAAAGGCATAAACCGAAATCCCTCGGCCATTATGTTACACATTAGCCACCATTAGCCACAGGAACACACTGGGAAAGGCAAAAAGACCTAATCCATGATTTGAACATGGCTTGCGGAATTTATTTTCTTAATCACTCTCACAACCATCAAAGTATTTTCAACAAAGATAATCGGTTAATATGGTTAGGAAAAAATATGAAAAAAAAAAAATAAAATAAATAAAATAAGATAAATAAATAAAAAACTAACAAAACATAATTGCTAATTTCAGGTTATAAGCTTTGGTAAATATTCATAAGGGCTTTATTCCTTGTGACTAAAATAAAAAGAAGAAAATTAGGTTGTTTGGAAAATACTGTCCGATTTTAGTATGAACTGTTTAAATTCTGTCCTAACATTATCTAAAAAGTAGTTGTATAATAAAAATTTACATTCCTAATGATTAAAATGTTGCTTCGGTTAATTTTCTATCATATCTTTCAAAAGTTGATTTTGAAAGTTATATGCCCCTAATCATGAACATGCAAAAAAGAAGTGATGTGTTTACTTTTCACGCTTGGTTATAATTTAACTTCATGAAAATCCTTGGCCACGTATCGCCAGGATGACAATGCTTGGCCACATGTCGTCAGGATGCTACTGCAAAAGATGACTGACTTGGCATATGAGACTTTGTCCCATTCACCATATTCTCTTGATCTCTCACCAATCGACTACTTTTTTTCCAAGCATCAGGACACTATGTAAAAAAAAATTCCATTCCAAATAAGATGCATTTAAAGATTTCTTTGAATCAAAAGGGTTTTATTGTCGAGGCATAAATAACCTTGTTAATGGGAGGTGCTCGTGGTGTAATGGTTAGCGTCCTAGGAAATGGACACGGCGACACAAGTTCGAATTCTGGATGAGATTAATTGCATTTCACATAGCACTAATACCCTTGAGAAAGGTATTAATCCAATTATTCTCCCTCCAGCTATGGGTAAATAGTAGGGCAGACTGAATTCTTCAGCCTTGATGAGGCAACTAGTCTAGGAGAAGGAAAACTCTTAATTCAAACCTGTTAAACTTTGCTTAAAAAAAATTGACCTTGTGTCATATCTTAGCTGAGCGGAGGGGTTGGTAAATATGATAAATAACCTTGTTAATCAATTTTGGGTGTCCTCGTGGTGTAATGGTTAAAGCGATGCACTGCGGAATCGTAGTACACGAGTTCGTACTCCAGTCGCGCTATTACGTTCACTTTCGGGCAAATACCCTTGGGAAAGGTATGAACCCCCTTATTCTCCCTCCAGCTATGGGTAAATAGTAGGACGGACTAGGTTCTTCAGCCTTGGTGAGGCAACTAGTCTAGGAGAAGGAAAACTCTGAATTCAAACCTGTTAAACTCCGCTTAAAAATTGACCTTGTGTCATATCCTGCCCGAGCGGAGGGGTTGGGTAAATAGTACCTTGTTAATCAAGGGGAGAAATGTAGAGATGATCCTTGCATCATATTTTCACTGATTAAAATAGTGTTTAAATTCATAAATATAGGAAAAAAGTTTATGCTAAAATTGGAAATTATTTTCCAAACGAGCTAATACTTGATCCAAAAGAATGATAAGCTTTTTTTAAATTTTTTTTGAGAAAGAAATTCATGAGCTCCTTCTTGGATGTCTGAGCCCTAAACCAATATACGCAAATTAAAAAATCAGATCAATATATATATATCATCAACTCATGTTCAATTCCCATACATTTGTACAGTTGCCTGTGGATTGCAGTTCCAACTCTATCATATCTGTGCTTATGTTTGATCGGGACCAAGATACTGCATTTTCTTCTTTTGTAAGTGTGTATGAATGAGAGAGAATTTATCCCATGATGTCTCAAACACGGATACCCACATCGGGAGAGCTTAACATACACTGACTGTACCCTCTGTAGAGGGAGCAAGACCCTCCCCTTGAAAACAAAGGGGTATGACACTAAACTGTATCTGATGATGAGGCTCCAGATCAAAAGACCTAGGAAGTGTGGAGTATCTCTTCATTGCCATCACTCCCAGTTCCACTCTGACCTGGAGGGGTGGAACCTGTTCGGGTCCCATCTCTGGGTCAAATATATCTGTTCAAAAATTCTTCATTTTGATAAGACCACACGCAAAAAACAACAACCCCTAAACAACAACACAAAAAATGTAAATATCAATGAACAATGAATGTGATTCCCTAACGTCTAGACATGAAATAACCCTGGATGAGTTGATATGCCATCAAAATCAATCAAAATGCCTTAGCATAGAGAATGAAATAATTTCAAGGTCAATTCCTAATTTAGAATTTCTTCTTATTTGACCCTTGACCCCGGAGATAAACCACATAAAGAAAACTTTTGTAAAACAATACAAAAAAAATGAACAATGAATGTGATTCCCTAACCTCTAGGCATGAAATACCCTAAATGAGTTGATATGCCATTAAAATCAATCAATCAAAATGCCTTAATGTAGAGAATGAAATAATTTCAAGGTCAATTCCTAATTTAGAATTTCTTCTTATTTGACCCTTGACCCAGTAGATGAAGGAGAAAAAAAAAAAAGAAGACTTTTGTAAAACAATACAAAAAAAATGAAAATGTGTAGGTACAATGAACATGATTCCCTAACCGCTAGACATAAAATAACCCTGGATAAATTGATATAATATTAAAATCAATCAATCAAAAAATGAGTATTCAAATAAATTTTGACAAAAAAAAAAAAAAAAAGAAAAAAAAAAAAAAGAAGTCCTGCAATTGGCAGCAGAAATTTAAAAAAAAAAAAAAAAAAAAAAGAAAAAAAAATTGTTTACTAAACAGGAAAAATGATTTCTCATTGTATGAATCCCAACCCCTACCTCTTAGGTGTTGATATGCCAGCAAAAATTTTCCCCCACCCCCCAAATTTTTATTATTATTTCCTTCTCCTTGACAACTGGAATATTTCAGAGAATACTTTTTACAGTCGAAGTCTTTGAAGAAAAGTAAATTATGCTACGGGCATTTTTTTTTAGTTTTTAACAAACAAGATCTACGTCAATATTCCAGTTATGAAAATCAATTTTTTTCTCCCCCAAAGACATTCAACGTTAAAGAAAAAAAAAAAAAAAGTACTTCTTACTTTAAAAGCTTATTGGTTTGAATGCAAAAGGTCTTATATTATTTTCAGAATGTTAGAATATATGAGTACAACTATTAGGAAATTGGTTAGAGCAATGGAATGGAAATGGTAACACGAAAGGTTCGAAGTCTATAGAGAATACAAAAAAAAAAAAAAAAAAAAAGTCTACACATGCATGTATATACGACGTATACATATATACATTTACAGAGAAATATGCAAATATGTATACATATATGCACAGACTATATATATATATATATATATATATATATAGAGAGAGAGAGAGAGAGAGAGACAGACAGACAGACAGATATATGTGAGAGAGAGGTGAATTGACACACGGATAAAGATGGACAGAAAGTGATGGAAAAATAGATATAGGCAGAGTGAGAGAAAGAAGTGTCCTGGAGAGACAGTCCAAGAGGAACAGAGAGAGAGAGAGAGATTGATTCCCAGTGACAGACAGAGAGAGAGTCCTAAAATGATGGATAGTGAAAGAGATCCCAGAGAGAGAGAGAGAGAGAGAAATGAATGAAGCCAATTTCATATTGTCAAGGACTGGTGTTCAATCCCCACAAAAAGCAAAGATTTATACATATTATTTATCAATAAATAGTTATTTTCATTCTCGATTGAATTTTCCATAATAAGTAGATGATCTGGATGATGTGAGTGGGGAAAATAATTCAGAAAATAAATACATATTCAAGAGAGAGAGAGAGAGAGAGAGAGATGCGACTATCTGAAACACAAAATAAGATACACAAATAAACGATAAACTTTGTTCTGTCTCGTTAGTTTATACTCAATGACATAAAAGATTGCCAATAATATAGATATGATCTTAAAATGTTTTTATGTAGACAGACACCAATGAAACCTTAAATATTTGTATGAATAGTGTTCGGATAAAAAAGCAACAATATTAACATAGCGTGAAACTAGTAATAAAATAATAGTATTGACATGAAAAGCAACAATAATAAGCTGCATCAAACAAGTAATAAAATAATAATAGCGAAAATGCCTCTTTGATAAAAAAAAAATAAATAAAAAGTAAAAAAAATAAAATTGAATAAAAAAACAAAACATTAAGGAATTCTTAGTTTTGGATGGAAAAAAAACCCCAAAAAACAAAAAAAAAAAACACCAGTTGATAGAATATCTTTTTTTATCGATTCCATAATTTAATATTACTCGTTATCCAATGTTGCTCGCCCAGTCAGTTAAGGCAAACCCCACCTCCAACAAGTGTCCTGGATATGATATTGAACAATCTGATGGGGAGGTTCCAGTAATGCCGGAACTTTGGGGAATACTGAGTATCCTTTCATTGCCATCACTCCCAGGTCCACTCTAGCCTGAAATGGTAGTACCTGATAGAGTCCTATCTATGATTTTTATCATTAAGGGTTTTTGGACTATTGTCTTCATCTTTGTTATTTCCACTGGAAATAACAGTAAAGATGCCCGTGGTGTAATGGTTATCGTCGTAGGAAATGGACACGGCGACACAAGTTCAAATCCTGGATGAGACTGATAGCATTTCACATAGCACTAATCCCCTTGGGAAAGGTATGAATCCAATTATTCTCCCTCCAGCTATGGGTAAATAGTAGGGCAGACTGGGTTTTTCAGCCTTGGTGAGGCAACTGGTCTAGGAGAAGGAAAACTCTGAATTCAAACCTGTTAAACTCCGCTTAAAAACTGACCTTGTGTCATATCCTGCCCGAGGGGAGGGGTTGGGTAAATATGATATGATAAAGATGAAGACATAGTCTGAAAACTCTTAACGATAAAAATCAACAAGCTTCGTCTCAGAAATTTAGACAACTAATATCCTATCTATGAGTCAAATAGAACTAAAATATGTACTTATGCTAAACTGAATTGCTTGAAATAGAACTGTTTTGACATTTAATTGCATGTGGACAAATACTATACTTATACTCAACTGAATTGTTTGATAGGATACTGAGCAGGGAAAGATTAATTAGTTTGATTTATTTGTTTAGAAGCATGTCACCGCATCTGGGGTTATTTCATGCCAAGAGGTTAGGGAATTGCATGCATTCTAAGTATATGTTTAAATTTCAGGCATAGTAAATCAACAATTTTTTTTTCATACACATGATTTTAAGTATTCCTATCTAATACAAATAATCTACAAACAGATCTAAATAGCTATTGTTTACATATTTGGAAATTTGTCATAAAAATATGTAAACAATAGCTATTATACCGAGGGGTAGGGGAGGGCGCTACTCCACTTTATCCTTGATTCTCACCTTATAGTGCTGAGTGTTAAGTAAGGCAGCATCAAGTACCATTTTTTAAGTCTTTGGTATTACTCGATCTGGGATTGAACTCTGGTCCCCAGGACCATTGGCGAACACTTTACTAATCAGGCCACTGGCCCAGTTCTATTTGATCCATAGATTGGACCCTAACAGGTACTACCACTTTGAGTCAGAGTGGACCTGGGAGTAATGATAATAAAGAGATTCCACACTCCCCAAATCTCCAGCACTGGAGATGTATTATCAGTATTGTGTTATATACAAGATGTTTTTTTTTTTTTTTTTTGAGGATACAGTCAGCATGGTTATTTAGCATAAAAAATTGATACGACTAATTTGCACAAGTTCCTATGTAATACTAATATAAAAAAATTACCTATTTGACCCACAGATGGGACTAACAGGTACTGCCACTCCAGGTCAGAGTGAACCTGGAGAGTAAAAGCAATGAAGGGGTACTCCAAACAGGAGCCTCACTTGAGAATGTAATTTAGTTTTGATACCAAGGACACTTCTTTTTAGACCTCCACCCCAACTGTTAGTAGGTACCAGCTGTGTAATATTAATTAATGGGTTTCACTTCAGAGAGGCCTTCATCCCCAGGGAGCAGCTAACCTTACTGTCTCAAAATGGTAGGGTCAGATTCATTGCATGATGCCTGAGGCATGCTCTTCCCCAATATGGAGCAAAGCCTTTTTTGGCACAGCCTCCTCACCACATCTATACTGGGGATGCCACTGCTAAGGAAAAAAAAAAACATCTTTATGTGGAATCTGCCTATTGCATTGGAGATGCAGCAACTACCATCTTGTCATCTAGCTTAGTACAAAAACAAAAGTATAGGGCACCCAGTGAGAAGAAAACTCAAGAGTAAAAGCCTGCTAACTAGATTTATTAAACATTATACCATGTAAAGTATATTTTATTGGCTAGGATGGATATATACATATATATATATATATATATATATATATATATATATATGGTTGGTTGTGTTTTACAGCATATCAACCATTGAAGGTTATTTAATGCCAAATCCTCTTTATTCATATATATTAAATATATCTGATCCGTAAACAGATAGTTTCCAATTTTGACGAACAATTTCCCATTTTAAATGAGCCAGAGCTCATTTGTTTGCACACAGTTAAATGGTTTTAAACTTAGAAAAAGATTACCTATTTCTATTTGACCTATAGATATGACCCTAATAGATACAACCAATCTGAGTCAGAGTCGACTTGGGAGTAATGCCAATAAAAGGGTACTCCACATTCCCCAAAGCTCAAGAACTGGAGCCTCATCATCAGATTGTTTAGAGTTATAACTAGGACACTCACTGGGGAGGGTTCTTACCTCTCTGTAAAGAAGCAGTTGGTGTATTCTACAGTTTCAGCTGATAGGGTTGGTTATATATATATATATATATATATATATATATATACACACACACACACACACACATATATATATATATATATATATATATATATATATGATACAAGAAATTCAAATTAGGAAAGGTTTTGCTTAAAGAGAGTGCTCGATGCTCTTATGGCAGAGTAGGTGTAAAACCTAAAAATACTAGAATGATGTACTTGAAGTTTTGTGTTTTACACAATTTTCAGATAGGAATCGGGAAAAAAAGTGCTTAATCAAGCATCCGTATAATGTAGTATACAGTCATATGACATAAACATGAAAAAAAAAATAAAAAATAAAATAATGAACAGAAAACTTGATTATATATACTTTAGGATAACTTAGACACAGAGTCAGTGGTGCTGAGTGACTGTCAGTTTCCCTTCTACGATATTGAGCACAATCTATAAAGATACCAAACTATGAGAGAGTGAGCGAGCGAGCGAGCAAGCGAGCTACATACACCCATTAAGAAGAGAATTTTTTAAAAGCTTACATGCAATAAATATTAAGAAAGCAATCTAAGTCTTTCTTTTTAATTGCTTTCTTCAACTAAATGTTAAGTGGTTAGAGCATCAGACAGGAGATAACAGAGTCTAAGGTCAAATTCTTCAAGTCAGGTAAAGTGAAGGCTGTAGGTGGGTGGGGGGAAAGACATGGGAATATCTCTAAATGAAAGTAAACCTCCCTGGAGAAGAGGGTCATTAGTCTTGTACCTGGAAAAGCAGAATATCAGGGGGGCAGGAGAGGGGGGGGTTAGAATGAAGAAAATTTGGTGGACATTCTATATAGAAAAGAATTGAGCAGAGAGAGGGAGAGAGAAGAAAGAAGGAGAGAGAGAGAAAAGAAGGAGAGAGAGAGAGAGTGAAGAAGGAGAGAGAGAGAGTGAAGAAGGAGAGAGAGAGAGAGTGAAGAAGGAGAAAGAAAAAGAGTGAAGAAGGAGAAAGAAAAAGAGTGAAGAAGGAGAAAGAAAAAGAGTGAAGAAAGAGAGAGAGAGAGTGAGTGAAGAAAGAGAGAGAGAGTGAGTGAAGAAAGAGAGAGAGAGTGAGTGAAGAAAGAGAGAGAGAGAGAGTGAAGAAAGAGAGAGAGAGAGAGAGAGTGAAGAAAGAGAGAGAGTGAGTGAGTGAAGAAAGAGAGAGAGTGAGTGAGTGAAGAAAGAGAGAGAGTGAGTGAGTGAAGAAAGAGAGAGAGTGAGTGAGTGAAGAAAGAGAGAGAGTGAGTGAGTGAAGAAAGAGAGAGTGAGTGAGTGAAGAAAGAGAGAGAGAGAGAGTGAAGAAAGAGAGAGAGAGAGTGAGTGAAGAAAGAGAGAGAGAGAGTGAATGAAGAAAGAGAGAGAGAGAGTGAGTGAAGAAAGAGAGAGAGACTGAAGGAGGAGGAGAGAGAGTGAAGGAGGAGGAGAGAGAGTGAAGGAGGAGGAGAGAGAGTGAAGGAGGAGAGAGAGAGAGTGAAGGAGGAGGAGAGAGAGTGAAGGAGGAGAGAGAGAGAAGAGAAAGAGAGAGTGAAGAAAGAGAGAGAGAAAATAACAGTTGTGGGAAACAATGAAATAAAAGAAAAAAGTGTGCAATGAATGAAAAAAAATTTAATGATATGGAAAAAAACAAAACAAAAAAACAAAAACAAAAAACCCAAACAAACCAACTCTTTAATTTTAAATTTAAAGGTAATCTGGTTGATATAGTTTTGGTTACTTGTTTAATGGTATATCAACCATTGAGGGTTATTTAAAGCCAAAGCTATCTTTGTAGAGAAAAAAGCAGTGGTACTAATATAACCAATAGATGAGGGAGGGAAATTTGTCATAAAAATATGTAAACAAACCAAACAAATGGATACAAATTCAGGGGAGGTTTTTTTTTCTAACATGAAATGGAAAAGAAAAAAAACAACAAAAAACAAATAAATAAAAAGAAAGAAACAAGGAAAGAGAAAAGAATGGAAAAAAAATAACATAAAAAGACGGTAAAAATGAAAGAAAAAAAAGAAAAGACAAGAAGAAAAGTAAACGGAAAAAAGAAAGAAAAAAATAAAAATAAAAATAAAATGATAATATTGTTTTTTAAATTTTGAAAAAAAAAAAAAAGAAAAGAAAAAAGAAAAGAAAAACAATATATTCAACCAAACAAAAAAACGGAAATACAAGAATTAAACCAAAAGAAAATAGGAGAAAAAAAAAAGGAGAGAGAGAGAGAAGAAAAGAACGGAATGAAACAGAGAAGAAGAAAAAAACGGAATGAAAGAAAGAAAAAAAAAACAGAATGAAAGAAAGAAGAAAAAAAACAGAATGAAAGAGAAAAAGAAAAGAACAGAATGAAAAAGAGAAGAAGAAAAGAACAGAATGAAAAAGAGAAGAAGAAAAGAACAGAATGAAAAAGAGAAGAAGAAAAGAACAGAATGAAAAAGAGAAGAAGAAAAGAACAGAATGAAAAAGAGAAGAAGAAAAGAACAGAATGAAAAAGAGAAGAAGAAAAGAACAGAATGAAAAAGAGAAGAAGAAAAGAACAGAATGAAAAAGAGAAGAAGAAAAGATCGGAATGGAAGAGAGAAGAAGAACGGAATGAAAGAGAGAAAGTGGAAACTGAAAAATGAAAGAAGACAACTGAAGGAATTAAAAGAAAATTCACACAAAGAAAATTAATGGAACGCCAAGGAAAAGACAGAAAAGAAAGGAAGAAAACCCAAAAAAGGAAAAGAATAAGAATGAAAAAAAAAAAAAAAACGTAAAGAGAAGGATGAATATTGCTTTCCATAGCATATGACAGTCTTAGTTGGAGAGATAACAGTTTAAGTGCAACATATCGTTGAAAAATACGAACACCAATGAGAAATGTAGCTAAGATGTTATTTTCCCCTTAGAAGCCAGTAATTTGGGTAAGCCTACGAAGAAGAAGCAGTAGCAGTTAAGCAAAGACTGGTTGTCTGCAATGGGCTGGCTTAGGAAGCCTCAAGTCTGCCTGAGGCCCTTCACCGCTCCCCCGGCTCCCCGCAGCAATCGTCTCCTGGCTCTTGTTGCCACAGACTCAGGCAAACCCATGCCTGGCATTGGCACTGACGAATAGCTTTTGATTTTGACCTAACTAAAGAGGAAACGGGCAACTTAGACGATAGTCAATCTTCCATCCATCAACCAGCCAACAACAGATACCCTGTGTACCACCCCGCCCACAGCCCTAGTCAACCACCAATCTTCCCCCACCTTTCCTTCGTCTTTATCACCATCTTTTGGGTTTTTTCCCTCCTCTTGCTCTTTCAATGGAGACAGCAGGATGAGGTTGGAATCATCAGCAGTGTAGCTACAAAGCCAGCCAGAGAGAGAGAGAGAGAGATTGGGTCTGGTCAGACTTGTTCTGTAAGCATTGACTCTATGGAAGAGACTAAGAAGGCCTTAGAATAATGGACACCATCATTTGGGCCTAGGTGCAAAATGTGGATAACACCAGGAGATAGAAGAAAAGAGAAGGATGTAAAGTGATAAATATGGGAGAGAGATTGAGAAGGAAGATGGGTGTAAACATAAATTACCATGGCTCATTTAGTAAAAATGTTGGATCTTCTATTGTCAAAATCTCCCCCTCTCTCTCTCTCTATATATATATATATATATATATATATATATATATATATATATATATAGAGAGAGAGAGAGAGAGAGAGAGAGAGAGAATTGATAAACAAGGTGATCCAAGAAGAAGCGTTTAATGTGAAAGAAAATCAATCAGTGCTATAACGTTTCAGTCCAAATTAACCATCATCAGGATTAGGAACGATGATATGTAGTGATGTAGAATCCCCAATGGATGGTTAACAAAATACAAATATAAGGAGGAAATATTCTATATAGAGAGAAAGGAGCAACTGTTTAATCTTTAAATTCTACTTCTTGGATTACCTTGTAAATCAATTGTAGGATTTACTTCTATATATATATATATATATATATATATATATATATGTGTGTGTGTGTGTGTGTGTTGTTGGGCAGCAGTCTTTCATTTAAGCATGTTTGATGAAATAATAAAGACACATTTTGTCAATATAATTTTATTAAGATCCTTTCAAGTTTCCTGATAAGTGTCTTGGTTTCAGGTTGGAATTGGTTGATGAATTTACCGAAATTGTCCCGAGTGCTTTCGGACCTTTCACAGGCCATCATCAGGGGTTGCTTGCATGTGTAAAGAGTGTTTTTGAAAGAGTTCTTTTTTTTTTTTTTTAGTTTTTTTTATAAGATAAAATTATGTAAACTCTGAGTTGGATAAAACTGAGATGCTGATGAATTTAAAAAACAGAATGCTATAAATGGAAATAGAATATGGAATATTTATTATTGAAAAAAAAAAAAAAAAAAAAGGAGAGAGAGAGGGAAAGAGATGAAGGAGTAAGTGTGTGTGTATATATATATATATATATATATACACACACACAAAAAAAATCTTGTTGTATTGTTTATAGGTATCTTTTCCTCTCTCCCTATATATATATATATAGATTGAACATACATTCAGCAACTATGTGAGAATACGGGATGTAGTCCAGAAGACCTGACAGAGGCGATGAGCGATAGGGAAAAGTGGCGAGAGAGGGTCAGGGATACCCGTGCTACCAGCACGACATGATGATGATGATATATATAGATAGATAGAGAGACAGACAGACAGAGATGATTGTGTGTGTGTATATATATATATATATGCACACACAAACACAGAGAGAGAAAGAGAGGGATATATATATATATATATATATATATATAAAAGAGAGAAAGAGGATAAAACAAAATTTTTAGATACAGTGACGTTATTATAAAGAGAATACTGAATCCTACAACATGCACACCAACAAATATTTGGCAATACAGAACCTGATTTAACGAGTGAAGATCCTGGTTGTGTTGGTCAGAGCAGAATTTTTCACTGGTCAGAGAGATGCACATAAACGTTAGAAGTGGTGCATATATATATATATATATATATATATATATATATATATATAATTAACTTAAATCGCGAGTCGGAAATCTCCTACTAAAGTTTCACCTTAACAGATCATCAGGAAGTCCTATACCGATATTAGATTAGTAAATATATATTAAAATGTATAGGTCTGCTATATATATATATATATATTTTTGATATAGATCTATGATACATATATCAGAAATAGAGGTCTAAGAGAGAGAGGGCATGTTGGTCCCGGGGTTGCATACAATGCTTTTCTTCTCCACCATTGGTTGCCCTTACTAAGGCTATAGAGTCCACTCTGTACCACTAATTACCTTTAGCATCAAAGGGAAGACAAGCAGGATTGGAACTTAGCATATGGTTTCCCTTTAACATTCAGATAGTCGCCACATCACTTAAGTGTGTGTGTGCATGTTTGTCTGATTCCAGGGGTAGGGCAACTTGTTGATTGTACATTTATAGTTACGCTGTCCATGTAGTTTTTTTTCATGAATCGTTTCTGTACACAGTATGAATGGTTTCAAGTATTTTTATCTAATACAATTAATTTACACACAGTTGTATAATTTCAAGTATTCCTATCTATCACTAATAATGATATGGTTCCAAGTAATTACTAACAGTAATAATCCCTAGAATACAAATAAGTTTCTGTCAAATGATGTTAGGTGGAGGCGCTTGTAGTGCAATGGTTACCATTGTAGAACACGAGCATGGTGACCTAAAGATTAAACTGCATTTCACATAGGGTTAACCACTCGAGGAAATGTATGCATTCAACTATTTTCCCTCCAGCTATGAGGAAATAGTAGGGCAGGCTGGGATCTTTAACCATGGTATGGCAACAAGTCTAGGAGAAGGAAAACGGAATTCAAACCTATCAAATTCAGCTAAAAAAAACAACAAAAAAAAGTAACCTTGTTTCACATCCGACTGATGCAGAGGAGTTGGTAAATACATATATAATTTCAAGTGTTCCTATCCAATACAAATAATTTTCAAACAGATTGATTTGACATATAGATAAGGCCCTAACAGGTAGAACCACTGCAGGTTAGAGTGCACCTGGGAGTAATGGCAATAGATAGATACAAGACTCCTATTTAGGAGTGGGTATTATCCTTCAATGTGAAGATTCAGTAAGAATGGCGTGTATATATAGATATATATTCTAGTTATTTTTAAAACTCAATAGGGGAAAAAAATTTTTTTTAATTCTTTTCAAATTTGAAAGTAATTTACTGAACTTTTTGCTTAGATGTGGCACAAGGCCGTACGAATGGGACAGCCAATGAGACTCGAATAATTTAAAGTACTGTTAAACAATAACCAAGCTTCTGTTGATCAAACAAAATGTTAAAATGTAACCAGGCATGAAACAAACTCTCCCTAAGGCCAGAAGCAATTGTTATTAATAAATCAATAATACTCATTTGCCAATGTTTTTGTAGTCCCCCCCACCCACGAACAACATACTGGTGAGAGTAGAACAGACTAAATGTGTCTTGCTTTCTGGTTCTTACATGACAAAAACCAGCGTGAATTAGCCCAGTCAGTTGGCGCAGTTAAATATGATGACTGCATCTCTGCAGAGGGGTAAGACACCCCACCACCCCCAACAAGTATCCAGGATATGAGAGTGAGGTTCCAGTTCTACAGCTCTGGGGAATGAGGAGTACCCCTCAATTGCCATTACTCCCAGGTCCACTCTGACCCAGAGAGATAGCATCTGTTAGAGTACCATCTGTTGATCAAATACAACTGTTAAGTCATTTTCAAGACATGAAACCATTTAACTGTGTGCAGACAAATGACTAATAACTGAATAATTTTTACTTGGAACCATTTAACTGTGTGCAAACAAATGGATAATGTAGAAGAGAATTATTAGAGTTAGATAGGAATACTTGAAACCATTAACGGCGTGCAAATAAATGAGCACTGTCTCTTTTAAAAATGTAACCATCAAACTAATTAAAAAATCATATATATATATATATATATATATATATATATATACACAATGAATTTCTATAAAGATCAAATCAACCAACCTGCTTAAATTCATAAAAATCTCATGAGACATTTCAAGTAAGGCTAAGCAAAAAAGAAAAAAAGCCAGATATTAATTCTGATATTAATTATCTTAACGGGAAAACACAGGTGACAAAAAATAGGTTTACAATGTAAATAGAATGTAAGAAGAAATGAAAGTAAGACACTAACACAGGCGCCTCTGGTGGTGTAATGGTTAGCAAGCTCGACTAGCAAACCTACACGAGTGAGTTCGAGTCTCATTGGGTGCCCCTTTCATATGGCCTTGTGCCACATCTAAGCAAAAAGCTTAGTAAACTACCACTGTATTCCCCCACTTTAGGTGCCTCTGGTGGTGTAATGGTTAGCAAGCTCGACTAGCAAACCTACACGAGTGAGTTCGAGTCTCATTGGGTGCCCCTTTCATATGCCCTTGTGCCACATCTAAGCAAAAAGCTTAGTAAATTTCCACTAACGCACACATCTATACACACACACACATTTTATATATATATATATATATATATATATATATATATATATATGAGAGAGAGAGAGAGAGAGTACTATACACACACATATCTATATACTCAAACACACACATACATATATATATATATATATATATATATATATAGTGTGTGTATTGGTATATATGTGTGAGTATATAGATATTTGTGTGTTTATAGTACTCTCTCTCTCTCTCTCTATATATATATATATATATAGTGTGTGTGTGTCTGTATATATATATATATATATATATATATGAGAGAGAGAGAGAGAGAGAGAAAGAGTACTATACACACACACATATCTATATACTCACACACACACATATATATATATAGTGTGTGTATTGGTATATTTGTGTGTTTATAGTACTCTCTCTCTCTCTATATATATATATATATATATATATATATATATATATATATATATATATAGTGTGTGTGTGTGTGTCTGTATATATATATATATATATATACACACACACATACATACATATACTTACACAAACATGAGTATGTATATTAACATAGATATGTGTTTGTGTTTTATATCTATGATCATGCTCCTCCTCCTCCTCCTCCTCCTTGGTTGGCTAGTTCGTCCTTGTCTGTTTTGTGTCCTTTTGTATCAAAAACAAAAACTGTCCTGTCCATTGTCAGGGTGTTGGCTGCGGATTCAATCTAAACCAGGAAATGATGATGTAGCCTTTCAGGCAGGATGCAGACATCTCATTGCAAGATAATGGCTAAATCGTTCTTATGACGCACACAGACACACATACAGATGGACGATGAAGGCAAGAAAAAGCGACGACACAAGAAAGGACCAAGTTTGCTTGCTTGATGCCAATGTGTTTTCGCCTAATGGAACATTTCAAAGATTTGTCTCTTGCCCAGGACTACACAAGGTAGGTCTAGAAATTGACCCTGGGTCATTTTCTGCTGAAGCAGAGGGGTTGGGTAAATATATACACGAGCTAGTTTTCAAATTGCTATGTTGATTTCTGAGTACAAATGAGAGCAGGCTGAAGCGTCCATATGATATCATATTTGCTGTTGGTGATCTTTTTCTGACCAATAGGATGCAAGCCCTGCAACACTGATAGAAGTGTGTGGACTATAAGGGGGACTCATACCCCCACCCCCAAAAAACCCTTATTTGGTCTCAATCCATAATTGTTTCTAAGGGTTGCTCATGAATTTTTCTACCGACCTTTGTACGTTTTTTTCTGTTTCTAATCAAATACAACACTCAAGTCTGATCTCACGGTAAAATGGCTGAATAATTAACAAAATAAGAAAAAAAAAAATTAACAAGAAAAAAAAACAACAAAAAAACAACTTAAAAGCCAAAAAAGAAAAAAAAAACAACTTAAAAGCAAAAAAAAAACAAAAAAACAATCTTAGAAGCAAAAAAAAAAAAAAAAAAAAAAAAAAAAAAAAAGCAAAAAAAAAAAAAAAAAACAACAACCAAAAAACCCCAACCCCATCCCCATAACATTTATTTGTGAAAATTTCCAAGATGAAGCACGATGGTTTTTACCATCTACTTTATTCAGACTATTGTATCTGTCTTGGTTTTTATATTCACAACGTTTTGGCTAATGTGTCTTTCAGCCTTCTTCAGATGTTTCATGTCAAACTTGGAAACTTACATGGAACTTGAAAAAGAACCCTTCATTTAATCCGTTGGTTGGAGAGGGGGGGGCAGAGAGATTTAGATTCTTCTAATTCCATTAACAATTACCTGTTCGCCAATGGCCCGGGAGACCTGGGTTCAATCCCAGGTCGAGTCATACCAAAGACTCAAAAAATGGTACTTGATGCCTCCTTGCTTAACACTCAGCATTATAAGGTACGGATCAAGGGTAAAGTGGAGCAATCCAGGGAAAGGAGTAGCGCCCTTCCCTACACCTTGGTGTAGTAGCTATCGAAAAGGGAGCCTTCGGGTCACCCTCGACTATGGTCGACAACCCTTGATATGTACCTTATATTGCTGAGTGTTGAGCAAGGAGGTATCAAGTACCATTTTTTAAGTCTTTGGTATAATTAGACCTGGGATTGAACCGCGGACCATTGGTGAACACTCTACCCACTTGACCAATGAGCCGGTTTGATTATTCACATTTAATTAGACCTTACTGGTTGTTTAAAATGGACACGTCCAGTAATTACATAACATTATTGCTTGGTTAGGATTTATAATTATCTGGAGTGAGAGCAAAAAATATTTCAATTGATAAATCTCTAATCACTCACTCAAATTTAAAAAAAAAGAAAAAAAGATCAAATAAATCTCATAAAAATTCCAGAGACCAATATAAACTCTTTTGCAGGCAGATGAAAAAACAAAAAATGTTGCTCCGCCTGCAAAAAGTGTTAACTTCACAAGATAACAGGTAAAAAAAATAAATAAAAATAAATTTAAATTCTGTGGTTTAATAGAAGCCCTTAGGTGATTTTCTGACACCCAACATTCTTAGCAAGAATGAATTAACTAACCCTAACTTTTGGCTACACTAGCTCCATTAGAGTAAGATTTCTTAAGATATTCAAATACAGAGAAACAAGCACTTTGACTAGAGTTATAACAACTCAGAAAACTTATATAAAAAAAAAGAAAAGGAAATGAAATTATATTTCTACTACTGAAATTTGTTTTTAGATATTTTCCAAAAATGACAAATGCTGTCAAATAATTAAAAGTAGTAAGACGAAATCCAATTAAGTATTGTTACAAATTGCGTATTGATATATTGAAGAGAATGACGAAACATGAAAATATTCTGGTTAAAATTCTAAGAATAATTTCCATTTAAATGTTTTGATATATATCAAACTAAAGTGTTTCGAGCCATTACAGAGAAGTTAATTGCCGAGATGGGGTCATCTGTAATGTGAGCATGATACATAAACCAAATCAACAAATTGGCCAATATATAACTATCTTTTCATGGGGGTTCAAATAAGACACACAGGATAGTGTTCGAAGCTATAAGGAATTTTCACCCTTAAATGCAGTTGTGCATCTAGTTGTACTCTCTTCAGTAACTGTTGCAACAGTGAATGGATTTGCACATATAATTTCCGACCTGGGACACTGGCCACACAACCATTTTTGAATTTGATTCTGGGATGAAATCAGGAATGAAAACCCACAACTCAACGACACGACATTACATTCACGACAAAACAACGTTTTGGTTTCTTTATTTAATGGCATATCAACCTTTGTAGGATATTAAATGCCACATCCATCCTTCTCGGAGAAGAGTAGAGGTACTATTTAACCCATAGCTGGGAAGATAAGGGGGTTCATACCTTTCCCAAGGGTATTTGTCTGCACTATATATACATATATATTTTTTTATATAAAAATATTTTTGCTCTGCAAGTGAATTTTGATGTATTTTCAATCCCAAATTAATTATACAGTCGATAACCATTGTCATTGAACACTCAAACCGGATATTCTAACCCCTGATCATGGCCTATGAAAGGTCCAAAAGCACTCAGGACAATTTTGGTAAATTCATCAACCAATTCCAACCTGAAACCAAGACACTTATCAGGAAACTTGAAAGGATCTTAATTAAATTCTAGACAAAATTTTTCTTTATCATTTAATCAAACATGCTTAAATGAAAGACTGCTGCCCAACAACACACACACACAATATATATATATATATATATACACATATATATATACACACACACACACACACACTAGTGTAATGATTATTGTCTGAAGAAATGGACACAGTAACCCGAGTTCAAATCTTGGATGAAGCTGTTTCTATTTCACTTTGTGCTAATGCCCTTGGGAAAGGTGTGAATCCATCTCTTTCTCTCCGATATATGTGTAACTAGTAGACTCTGTGATCCACTTACTGCAACCAGTCTAGCAGAAGGAAAACTCTGAATTGAAACAAGCAGCATAACTCTAAAAAAAATTGACCTTGTGTCACACCCTGCTCTTGGTAGAGAAGTACTTCCAAAATATCATTAACACGTTTTTTTAATTTTTTAAATCAGCTGTGGAAGATTCTAAAAATAAATCAACAGGAATGGTGAACAGTCTAAGACTGAAATCATAAAGGAACTCTTTTTGAAGGTTTTATTTATCTATCTTTTAAATCACCCTGTATATACGAGTTTTTAACCATATTTACCCAACCCCTCCGCTCAGGCAGGATATGACACGAGGTCAATTTTTAAGCGGAGTTTAACAGGTTTGAATTCAGAGTTTTCCTTCTCATAGATTAGTTGCCTCACCAAGGCTGAAGAACCTAGTCTTCCCTACTATTTACCCATAGCTGGAGGGAGAATAATTGGATTCATACCTTTCCCAAGGGTATTAGTGCTATGTGAAATGCAATCAGCCTGGTCTAGGATTTGAACTCGTGTCACTGTGTCCAATTCCTACAACGATAACCATTACACCACGGGCACCTCCAAGTTTTTAACATTCAACTATTAATGTGGGATTAATGCATTCTTCAAGAGAGAGGAAGATCCGTCCTGAAAGCATCTTATTATGCAGCCATCCTCGTTATTATGTTATGAAGGTGTCGTGATATTACCGTAAAAAATTTGAATATAAAATAGTCAACCTTCAATACATGAATGTGCTACAAAGTTAGAATATATATATATATATATGCGCATGTATTGATTGATAGTGAAAGGAAAAGAGAAGTTCCCCTTCAGGGCAACCTTCCCATCATTTATTTCCAGTACAAATAGCTTGCTTATTTGGGGGACCCCCTGCCAGCTTGCTTTGCTTAGAAATGCGTGCTCACAAACCCACATAGGTCTGTGGAGGCCCAACACAATAATATCTAAATAAAATCTGGGGAAAAAAAACAAAACAAAAAAAACACACACACACAGAAATCTGTGAAACTGGGCCTGTTTTCGATTCTCCACCAAGACTTGGATACAATGAAAATTTTCTTTTTTTTTTTTTCTTTTTTATCTTTTCCAGATCGAGGCTTGAACTCTTTGCAAGACCTTAAACCAGAAATCCCAAGAAAACAGCACAAATTTGAAGATGTACATTCTTCTTTTTATTTTTATTTTTTCTTCTTCAACCCCTCCACCTTCCGAACCATCACTCATTACTTTTCAGGATTGAGAATTTGGTAAATCTATAGAATATTTGTGGAGGAAAAGACTCTATAAGCCCAAGTGGCGTTAAAATGTGATTCTTTCCAATAATCCAAACAGACAAAAAAGACGATGACAGCTCCACACTGTGGCATTCAGAAACCTAGGGGACAAGCCCAATTGACGGCCGACTAAGAAGGTATGTATGTGTGACAGGGAGGGTGAGAGTTTTTTTTTTGTTTTTTTTTTAACAAACCAAGGGGAATTTTTTCTTCTTTTTTTAAATTTGTAAAAGCTCATGATTTCAATATTTTTATGTGGATGTCAAAGATGGCACGTATTTCAAGAAGAGGCATAAACATGAAATAGGCATACACATGTAGATATGCTGCGATTGAGGGAGGGAGGAAGGAGAAAGGGGATTAAAAACGAGGTGGGGGATGCTGAATAACGTGCCCCAGGGGTTTTACTTCTGTAATTTTTTTTAAAACTTATATATCTACATTGGTATATAATTTTTGTGTTTATTCATATGTTGATATAAAGGATTGTTTATATATGTATAATACAAGATAATATTTCACAAAAAATTACAAGGACACATATACAGCTACTAATTTTCCCTTATATACATACACAGGCACACAAGAGTCATTCAATAAATAAGGTAAACTTTACCAAAGGAGTTGGCAATAGGAAGTACTGTTTAGAGTTGCACCTTTCTCAAGAAAATCAAGTGATGGGTCTTTCATATCACAGAAGAGAACAGCATCACTTTTACTGACTGTTGCATCCAGAGATTTTTCTTTACAGGAAAGTCAGTGTGTTTGAACTCCATGGACTGTCTTTCTAGCTCAGGTTTGCAGTGGCAAACCAACATGAGAAGATTAATTTTTTTGCTTATCTAAACACATCACACAGTCTTCTGCAAATTTCACATGGTTTGCACTTGTCAGCCACCAAATATTCAATGAAAGACCTCTGTTCTATTTGTAGTGGCCAACCCATGTTTACCTCATTTGTAAACATTTTTTCATACATGCTTCTCTGTACACATCACACATTCTTCTGTAAATTTCATATTGTTTGCACTTCTCAGCCAACAAATATTTGATGAAAGACCTCTGTTCTATTTGTAGTGGCCAACCTATGTTTACCTCATTTGTAAACATTTTTGATACAAGCTTCTCTGTACACATCACACAGTCTTCTGCAAATTTCACATGGTTTGCACTTCTCAGCCACCAAAAATTTGAAGACAGACCTCTGTTCAAGCCTGGAGCTTGCAGTGGAAAATACATGTTGAGGATAATGGAATCATAAATCTCCTAATGTTGCACAAAGAAGTCGTTGCTTTCTTAGAATTTAAAAAATTACATCCGTTTCCTCTCTATGACAAGAGTCAGACTTGATTACTTCCCTTGCAATTACTTAATATTAAGTGGAGGAACCTTAGTTGTTACGACAGATGTGCATTTAAGGAAATAGAATAAGATAACATTTTAATTATACATCTTCATAAATAAAAGATACAAAATTAAAAAATAATCACAAGAAAAATACAAATCAGGAAGTGATATTCAAAAGCACTTGTTCTATGATGATTACATCAACAATTTCAGTGATCAAATTTTTTTTCACACCACTTCCAAGATCTTTGGAAATGGAGCCTAACAATCAGATGCACTTTAATGCTTTTTGGTGAGATCTTTCTCTTCTGTAGGGAATTCAAACAGTAGATTCGAAGCTTTGCTGACTAGGTAGTGTAGAAGAGAAGTGCTCAGATGATGACCAAGGCTCTACTTCCCTAGGTAGGTCTTTAAATGGTTAGAGAGCTTCTAGACATCATTCAAATTTTAACATTGCTTTTGGAAAATATTTTGTTTTTGTTTTGTGAGACGATCAGCATTAATTATGACATTCGAAAATCATAAAAAAAAAAAAAAACAAAAAAAAAAAAAACAAATGAAATTTCTGAAATGATATTCAAAATAAAAAATAAAAAAAATGAAAAAGAAACAAAATAAACTGCTCAAAACTAATAATGAACAAGAAGGACATTCAATGTCTGTTCTCATTTCAAAACCAAGGGGGATATTTTCAATTATCATGATTTTGAAATACGATGTAATTAATTTCTGAGTACAATATTAAACGAGGTCGATTTTAAATTGGAGGTGAATGCGACTATTGCAAAATCAATATCATTAAAATTCTCTAATTATATATATATATATATATATACATATACATATATATATAAGTCATCCACAGACCGACTGTTTCGTTGTATCACAATTCTTCAGTGTGGCTAGACACGTAGGACGCTTGAAGCTGGGATCGAAACCCGCCCAACTTAACGTTAGACTTAGTATATCATACTGCTCAGCCAACAAGCGCACCACATCAGCTAGGGAATTATAAGGTATTAAGTAGTAGCGTTCGTTTGTTTACATTTTATACCTTACCGGATAACAGAGTGCCAATTCATTAGAAGAGCTTTGCATTACGCAAGTGGCAACCATCATATTCCTTTGCCAGAGCGCTCAAACTCCCAACTTCCCAAAGGGAGCTTATATTGTCATCCACATATATATATATATATATATACTCCCCTATACTCGTAGGATTGAGTTCTCCGGCGAATGAAGTAATCGTGTTGCCATTAGCGTTTATTGCAAGCCTCTTCATATATATGAATTGAGGCCTCGGTAGCCATTAAACGGATGCATGTAAACAATAGTATTTATGATTAATAACCATTTAAAATTTACTTCGCTGCTACTGGCTCGTCGTGGCTGAAGGGTTAGAAGTTTGGATTGGCATTTGAGTCAACCGGGTTTTGATCCCAGCTACGGGAAGCTGATATGTCTAGCCACACTGATGAGTTCTGATAGAATGAAACAGATCTGTCTGTGGATGACTATATATATATATATATATATATATATATATATATATATATATATGAGGAATCTGAAAATCATCACCATCGCACACATGCGCGCACACACACACACACACACACACGTTAGGAAAAAATAGAAATATGTACTCTTATCTGAGTCACATGACTATAATGTGCTTTGTTTAATGGCATATAAACCTTCCAGGGTTATTCAATGCCAAAGCTATCCTTGCAGAAGAACAGCAAGGGTACTATTTAAGCTATAGTTGGTAGGATAAGAGGGTTCATGCCTTTCTCAAGAGCATTAGTCTGAATAGGAACACAATAGCAGAAGAGGAGTTTGAACTCGTAAACTTTGAGGCTGCAATCCAGGGTCAACTGAAAAGTTCATAAACTGACCAATATCAATACTCTCATGGGAAGTGACCGAATGAGATTTGCTTTTCAAAACAGTTCCCCTTGTGGTCCATATACATCTTCCACTGTTGTTGCAGTGCTTGGATTCCATTGTTCAAAAAAGTAGTACACAGCAGAAATGTCATCATATAAACTTTTCAGTCTACCCTCATATGAGAGAGAGAGAGAGAGAGACGTGTGTACTAGGTATGAGAGGAGATGCCCTATGAAAAGTTCTAAATCAAAACACATGCACGCATATAAGCATATCAACAGAAAAACAATATTGCATATGCGTTAGTATACAGATTCATTTTTGCTAGTCCAATCTGTTAATTGACGACAGGTCAATAAATGTTTCACCTAAGCAATTTTTCAAAAAAAGTAATTATGAATCACTAAACACCAAGAAGAAACTAAAACTAATTGAGTACTTATTTCAAATCATAAAACAAACATCCTACTCATATATATATATATATATATATATATATATATATATAGATGGATGGAAGAAAATAATGGATAGTAATCCGACAATTTGTGAAGAAAAATTGACAAGTAATCCTAATAGAAAGGGGAGATTTATTGAGAAATAAAGTCGACACTATAGTGTTTCGGTTCTGCTAAACCATCATCAGGACTATGAGGGATTATATTAGTGAGGTTAAGTATAGATGGATGTATAAAAAATGTAAAAATATATAAAAATTTGGAAAAGTTGTATTACAAGAAAAGTTTGCTGTTTGATCAATGAATCAGCGTTCGTTTCTTTAAAATACGTCACCTAATATTAGAAACATTAGTTCATCGAGAGATTTTGAATCATTCCCCGTTTTCGACGAAATTCAATATATATCTCATCGTGTCATGCTGCTTGCATGCATTTCCCTGACTCTCTTTGGTGTTTGTTGACTTACCTATGCATCTTCAAACCATATACATATATATATATATATATATATATATATATATATATATATATATATATACACACACACACACACACACAAAACAGAATTATTTCATTCATATAAAATAAGAATAAATAAATATATATAAGGTTTATATATTTAATGCCAATGAATTTAGACAGCGACCCTTGGGTTTCATGGAGTTTTTTACAAAACAGCAATCATTAGGCAGTTAACAAAATGAAATGAATATATGATATATATATTGTTCTATCATTGGTTCAATAAAGGTATTCCACAGGTACAAGCCAAAGAGTTGGCAAGTCTATCAGAGAGCGATTAACGCTTTTTCCCTTGAAGTAGTCAGACACCGTTCATTTATATCTTTACCGGTGTCATACTAAAAAGAGTCACTGAGTGTATAGTTCCAGTATAACACACACATATATATATATATATATATATATATATATATATATATATAATTTTTATTACTGGATTGAAGAATATATATATAGGTATTCTTCAATCCAGTAATTCTGGAGTAGGGAACAATTTCGTCAGGACAATTAAATTATTCATTTATTATACAAATTATGACATTGCATAGAATTATTAGTATTAGATAGGAATACTTGAAACCATTAAACTGTGTGCTAACAAACTTTAACAACTCATAAAAAAAAAAAAAAGGCTGCCTATAAACGATTCACTTACATGGTGTTATGGTTATTGTCATAGGAAATGGACACGGCGACACAAGTTCTAATCCTGGATGAGACTGATTGCATTTCACATAGCACTAATACCTTTGGGAAAGGTATGAATCCAATTATTCTCCCTCCAGCTATGAGTAAATAGTAGAGCAGACTGGGTCCTTCAGCCTTGGTGAGGCAACTAGTCTAGGAGAAGGAAAACTCTGAATTCAAACCTGTTAAACTCCGCTTAAAAAAAAATGACCTTGTGTCATATCCTGCCCGCGCGGAAGGGTTGGGTAAATATGTTAAACCTGAAAATTAGATAATACCAATTTTAATTAGTCACACTTTGAGCCATCCACTAAGCGGCTGAAGCAACTTGAATTTAGACTACATCACAGCTAAAATCACATCTAGAAGATAACTGGACACCTGAGAAGACTTGCTGTCACTCAACCTTCCGTAAAAAAAGCCACCAGCTGGTGTGAAAAACTCACAAGGAGTAAAATAATGATAATCGTCTAACGAGAGAGTTGATTTAAAAGACAGTGATACCAGTTGTAGTTAGAGTCCTTGGATTAGTCCAGCAAAAAATTTAAGAGAACTATGGATTAGAGGAAGAATTTAAACCATCCACATTTCAGTACTACTAAATTGAGCTGGGATACATACTGAGGAGAGTCCCAAAAATCTGCGGAGACTTATTGTCATTCAGTCTCCAGTGAAAAATGAACAGTTTGAACAAGTGTGTAAAACTTGCAAGGGATAGAATACTACTAACACTGAAAATAATACTAGTAATAGTACTACTACTGATACTAATACAACTAATTGTATTACTAATAAAATATTAATCATACTACTACTACTACTACTAAGGAGGAGAAGAAGGAAGAAAAGGAGAAGGGGAGGAAAAGGAAGAGGAGAAGGAGAAGGATGAGAAGGAGAAGGAGGAAGAAGAAAAGGAAGGAGAAGGAGGAGGAGGACAAGAAGGAGGAGGAGGAGAAGGAAAAGGAGGACGAGGAGAAGAAGGGAAAGGAAAAAGAAGCAGAAGGAAAAGGAGGAGAAGGAAAAGGAGGAGGAGGACAAGAAGTTATTAGTGGCATTGCTCATTTTATTGATAACGGTGACTGAAGTTCTTTTCTCGTGGCTGAGCTAATTTCCATTTAAGATCCAATGTTAGATAGTTGGTATTACATAAGTCGAATATTTAACACTTTAAACATCTTAGTATGATGCTGGTCATACACACACACAGACAGGTTAATGATTATTCAGAGGGGTAAGTGGACTGAACTGTGACATCACAGTGAGTTCAAACTCCAGTCATGCTATTATATCTGTGGCTCAACTTAAATCCTAGAATAATATTCCATAACAAGAGTGTGTAGAAAAATGTCTACTAAGCTTACAAGCATTGCCTTTCTTCTTGGATATCAGGTGCAACCACCATTAAAACCACAAAAACCTACAATTGATTTTTATAATATAGGATTATAATTGTTTAATATTTCTGAAACCGTGGATTTTTCATTGCTGAGCATTGTGAAGCTGAGATCATTCCCGGATTTAAGAAAAGTCAATTTATCAAATCGGAATATAGTAATCGTAATCTTCTGATCGAAGGATCAATCACTTGATTGATTGATTGGGTGTCTGATGATGAAGCCCAGCAGTAGTTTTATACCGAGAAGAGATCACAATATGAGAAGAAAATGGTAGAAAGTGAGACAGAAGAATGGAGAGAGAGAGAGAGAGAGAGGGAAAAAAAGGCACTTAAAAAGAGAGGGAAGGAAAGAAAGAGGAATGTGAGAAGGAAAGAGAGAGAGAGAGAGAGAGAGAGATGTAAGAAAAAAGAGAGAGAGATTAAGAGAAAGAGATGGGGAAAGGGGGAGAGCGAGGAGAGGGAGAGAGAGAGAGAGATGTGAGAAGAAAGAGATATTAAGAGAAAGAAATGCGCAAATAAAAGGAGAGAAAGAGAGAGAGCAGAGGAAAGAGGTATGAAAGAAAAAAAGAGTAACAAAGAGAGATGAGGAGGAAGAAAAAAAAAAATCATAGACAACGAATGAGAGAAACTGGGTAAAGAGATATATGGAGGGAAGAGAGAGATAATTTGGGGAGCAAGACAAAGAAAAGGAGGAAGAGATCTTTTATATATATCTATAGAAATAGAGAGAGAGAGAGAGAGAGAGAGAGAGAGAGATGTTATCTCGAGTATAAAAAACAAAAAGGCCAAAAGAGGAATCTGACCCTAAACCCAGTGGGTGCTGTAAACTATAAAAGCAGTCCAACAGCTCTCCAAAGATGGCTAGCAAGGAGAACAAGAAATATTACCACACACACAAAAAACAAAGAACAGAAAAAAAAAAAAAAAAAAAAAGCCAAAATGGCAGGTTTAGACAAACAGAATGCAAGTTCTTCTCTTGGTAGAGCCATTAAAGAGAAAAAGGAAACAATCTTTCCTTGCTTTCACAATAAAGCTTATTGTTTTGAAGTCTACAAACGCAGCAGGTTGTCCGAGTTGAAGTGCTGTGCGATGCAAAGCAAATGGCGGCTGATACAATCACCACTAACACCACCACCCCTCAAACCTTCCCACAGCAAAAACAACAACAACAGCCTCTCAGAGCACTGACAGACCATTTTTAAAAGCATTTATAGCCAATGCAACGACCGATGTAGCGGCTTGTACGTGGAAAATGGGTAATGAGGTAGAGTGAGGGTTTTCCAGGTGTGTCTGGGAAAGGAATGGAGACCCCGACTG
>CAUZXS010005310.1:30000-45000 GCA_963585895.1 Sepioteuthis lessoniana | reverse complement strand
AGCGTAAAAACTATTTATTTACAAAACATATACATTTAACATATCTATGAACAGGATTTGACATGAAATAAGCTAAGAGGATTGATATGCCATAAAACCAAACCAAAACATATATATTTAATATATATGCTTAAAGAGGATTTGGAATTAAATAACCTACAATGTTTGATATGCCACAAAATACAATTGATAGATTTTAAAAAAAAAAATGCCATATTAAATTAACCTTGTGTCAAACTTACTCTGGTTGGAAGGAAAGTATATATAAAATTCATACAACTTTTTTTTTATGACTTTATCAGAGAGATGAATTGAAAATCACATGTCAATAGAAGTACATTGATGTTTAAAGCTTACAATGAAGTGAAATTTTTAACTTGTTAAAACCATTGCTGACATAGTTAGCTTTCAAGACCTTGTCATAACACATTATATACAATAGTTGGCAATATTGAATAAACGTTGGTAGGGAGACATAGGAAGGAGAAAATAAAAAGCAATATGATAGCAAGGAAAGAAGAAAAAAAAACATTACATAAGTTAACCTTTTCACTGTAGACACTGTCTGATTAAAAATGGCTTCTTTCAAAACAAAACAAAACAAAAAGCAAAACCAAAAAACAACAAACAATAAAACGTCCCTTTTAAAAGGGACCTTAAAATTCTAAGCAGTAAATATTAAATAAAAAGCTGAAGCCGTATTTAGCGGCACAACAAAAACATTAAAATATCTGACAAGCATCTAGTCTATTATTCTGCTTGTGTTCTGTCTGTTTGCACGTTGAGCTTATTCACATCTCATCCCCCACGGCCAAGTGGAATATTCTTCAAGCCTCTCCCTCAACCAAATGGGATATTCTTTGACATATTAAATATGTGTTCAACTTTGATGGAATTGCCCTCAGCTAATTTTATCTGTCCTCCCTAAGTAGCCTAGTAGTTGGCGACCGTAGTTGAGGGTGACTAGAGGGCTCCTTTTTCAACAGCTACTACACCAAGGTGTACGGGAGGGCGCAACTCCTCCTTCTGGATTGCTCCTCTTTACCCTTGATATGTACCTTATATTGCTGAGGGTTAAGCAATGAGTTATCAAGTACCATTTTTAAAGTCTTTGGTATGATGTGACCTGGGATTGAACCCAGGTCTCCCAGACCATTGGCGAACACTCAACCAACTAGGTCAATGAGCCAGTTACTAAGTAGCATAATAAATATAAATTATTTCATATTGGTTTGCCGAAGTTCTGACGAGCTTCGAGGATTCAATGAGTTGTGAATTCTGATGAGCTTCAACGAAGTTCCGTCATAGGCTGAAAGAAAAAAAGAGCTCCAAACATTCCTCAGTTCCAGCAATGCCGTTACCCACAAAATAGACTATTTGACTATTGATTTTATACTTTCATTAGAATTAAATACTATCAAATATGTGTATTAAGTACTATATAGACTGTTATTGTATATTTTTATATCATTGACGACAGGATTCAGACGTAATAAAATGGCAACTCATCCTTCATCAGTTGAATAACTCCACCCGATTTTTTTTATTCCGTGGAATTTCTGTGGGTCTTGATTGTAGAAATAATAAGTCAGCAACCTGAGTTGAGGGTAACCTGAAAGTTCCCTTTTTCAGTAGCTACTACACCAACGTGTAGGGAAGGGCACTACTCCACTCCCTAGATTTCTCCACTTTACCCTTGATCCGTACCTTATAATGCTGGGTATTAAGCAAGGAGGCATCAAGTACCATTTTTTGAGTCTTTGACATGGCTTGACCTGAGATTGAACCCAGGTCTCTGGGGCCACTGACGAACACTTTACTCATTAGGCCAATGGCTTGTAGAAATAGTTACCATATATACTCGAGTAATGATCGACCCCTAATTTCTAGCCATAAGAAAGCGCTTTTATCGACAAGGATTGGCCTAAAAACAAGGTTAGCTTTGACATTTAAGAACATCTTGATTGACAGGAAGGGTGGAAAAATATCTCACTCAGTTGAAAGAGAGAGAAGAATATCCCACTTGGCTACGGGGAGAAGACGTAAAAGAATATCTCTCAGTCTGGGAGGCGAGTGGAAGAATATCCCACTTGGCTGCGGGGAGAAGACGTAAAAGATATCTCACTCGGTCTGGGGAGGGGCGAATGGAAAAATATCCCACTTGGCTGAATATGTTGGTGAGTGAAAGTGACCAGACACGCAGATTTATTTATCTATATATCTATCAACTAATTAACAAGTGTTGTGTGAGGAAAAGCACGCTTCAACAAAGAAAAGTTTGGGAACTGCTGGACAGTGTTCTTGGAAAAAAAAAAGAAAAAGAAAAGATAGCTTAAATTTTCTAATTCATTAGCTGATTTAGAACGAATACTATCGAAAATTAAGTCGTAAAAGCCAGAAAGAAAAAAGAAAACCTTTCCTAAGGCAAAACAAAGACTTGAAAGGAGGAACAAAAGCCTTAAAAGACTGATATAAAAAACAGAGAGAGAGAGAGAGAGAGAGAGAGAGAGAGAGAGAGAGAGAGAGAGAAACAGAGAGAGAGGGAGGTGGAATAAGTGAAAAGGATAAAGGTTTTTTTGCTGAAAAATAAAATGAAGAAACACAGAAGCGGATTACGATAATCGTCTAACCTTATGATTTCAAAAACGCTAACAGTAATTTTCTAAGCAAGACGTTCACAATATCTCAATTAGATTTTTAACGTAAGGAATTGCACCACCATTTTTAGGGGTGGAGGTGAATTTTCCTCTTCAATCATGACACACGTATAATTAAAAAAAAAAAAAAAAAAAAAAAAAAAAAGTAAAAGGAAAGCCAAATAATCAAGATAAATAAAGGATATTTTTCTACAACAAAATACAATTTTTTTTAGGTTTTTTTTTTCAACTAAATCATTTAAAAAAAAAAACAACAAAAAAACAAAACAAATGAAGTTAGTAAAGATAAGGGTATCGAACTAAGTGCTCGATGGGTTAAGGAGGCGGGGAAGGAAAAATAATAAATACAAATATCAACAAAGATGAGGGTAGTGTGTCACCCCCCCCCCAAAGGGTGCAACTAGAATCCCTTACTTTTTTTGTTGTTGTTAATAATAATGATTCTTTTCCAAAATGGCAACGTCTTTTCACAAAAGAAAAAGAGAAAAGAATTTTAAAGATATTAATAAGAGATTTCTAATCAGAAATGAATTCGTCATAATATTTTACATCCCCACCCTCAACACACAAAAAAAATATCAGTACACACATACGGGGTGAGTTTATTGTCATCTTTCACACGTCAAGCTACCAAAAAGTGAAAATTAATCTTCATCTGCTACCATAAAAATATTTGCATATAGAAGAAAAAAGGGTACCTGTCCAGAATAACTCGAAGGAGAAATATCTGAGTTAACATAAAAAAAAACAACATACAAGAATGTAATACTCATAAAGAGATAAAATGACCACCTTAGAACACTCATTAAGACCAGTAAAGGCCTGTAGAAAGCTATTCTCGATGTAGTCTTATAACCCTACCAAATTCGTATGGTTGGGTAGGGTTTTATAGCATACGAACCATTGTTGCTTATTCAATACCAAATCCTGTTTTTACATATTTATTAAATAAATGATTTCTAAACACATTCTGTAGATACACAGTTAAATCATAAAACGGTTCTATTTCGAACAGTTCAATTTAACATGTCATTTGTTGACACTCAGTTTAAATGTCAAAGGTAAATAGGGCCCTATCAGGTGCTAGCACTCCAGGCCACAGTGGACCTGAGAGTGATGGCAATAAAGGAGTACTCCGCATTCCCACAAAGCTCCAGCATTACTGAAGCCTCACCATCAGATTGTTTAATGCCATATCCAGGACACTCATTTTATTTTGGTGGGCGGGGGATCTTACCCCTCTGCAGAGATGCAGTCGGTGTATTTCACAGACTCAGCCGAATGGGCTATAACCCGGCTAGACAACGATAAAGCCACATGGTAATATTACAAAATAAGCCCTTTTCCATTTTGTACCCCTTCTACATACTGCTTGTTCACGGAACAATAAAAATATGATTTTCCAAGTAATTCCATCTGGAAGTATATTGGACAGATGAAATGTCAATCACATTCGTAAGTGTAATTTTGTGTATCTTCCTTTTCCTTCCGTTTTGTTCGGTGTTATGATAAAAGTGAAAAAAGGAAAGTTGTCTCCCTTTAGTCGAGGGTGACCCGAAGGCTCCCTTTTCAATAGCTACTACACAGACGTGTAGGGGAGGGCGCTACTCCATTTCCTGGATTACTCCACTTTACCCTTGATCCTTACCTTATAATGCTGAGTGTTAAGCAAGGCGGCATCAAGTACCATTTTTTGAGTCTTCGGTGTGACTAGACCTGGGATTGAACCCAGGTCTCCCAGACCATTGGAGAACTCTACTCATTAGCTAATGGACAGTGTTGTGATACTATGGATATAGTAAGTTGGCGATCGTAGTCAAGGGCGACTAGAAGGCTCCCTTTTCAATAGCTACTACACCGAGGTGTATGGGAGGGCGCTACTCCTTTCCCTGGATTGCTCCACTTTACCCTCGATGCGTACCTTATACTGCTTAGTGTTAAGCAAGGAGGTATCAAGTACCATTTTTAAAGTCTTTGGTATGGCGCAACCTGAGATTGAACACAAGTCTCCCAGACCATAAAGCAAACACTCGACCCACTAATGCTAAGAGCGGTACTTGGTGAGTAGGGACTTGAGTAAATACTTCCAAACCACCAAGTATTCCAGAGAGAGTCCCCCGTGGTATAGTGATAAAAGAATTAAACTCCAGTCGCGCTATTACGTTTTTTTTTCGGATAAAAATCCATGGAAACGGTATGAACCCTTTATTTTACCAGCTATGGGTTTAATAATACCGCTACTGTTCTTCTGTAAAAATAACTTTGGCATTAATAACCCATGAAAGTTGATATGCCATTAAATCAAGTATTATTATATTTACATTCACAGTAAGGGAGGAGTAAATTTCAAACATCATTTTTATTCGATATCTATTTTTTTTTTTCCCAACTGAATGTTTACATTTAAAAAACAACTCTTCAATCCACCCACTTTATTTCGTTCGTCTTTCTATCAACTCTAACTACTAAAAAAGATGGTGACTTACGGCTGTTTACCGATTTATATTTTTAAATGATTGAAATTTACACTTTTTTTTTTGGATGATGAATGTGTGTATTTGACCACTTTTTATTCCATGAACACACATCCCACTATATTCGAGAAGTGCGTGCGCGTATATATATATATATATATATATATATGTGTATATATATATATATATATATATATACACACACACACACACACACTTCCTTATAATATGTACACGCACACGTCACAATGTTCAGCACACACACTATATTTACAATGGTACAAGGTCAATTTTCAAGAGGATCAAGATTGAATTCAGAGTTTTTCCTTCTCCCAGATTGGTTATTATACCAAGTTTAAATAAAGCAGCATTAGATTTCTACATGATTTCTTCGTATATCATTAGAGACATTTCCTCAAAAATAAATAGAAGTGTTAATTAGAAGTGTTGCTTAGATAGGACGACGTCAGAAGTATGAGGCACCCAGTGAGAATCAATCTCATCACCAAGTCCGCTAAATAAAATAAATAGATGAAAACGTTAGATACAAAAATAGGTAATGGTTATTTAGTGTTTTATGGAATAGCAACCATCGTGGTGTATCTAATACCATAGTTTTGGAAGTAACTTTATTTTTTTATCTGTTAAATCGTTTAAAGTATTCCTACCAAACACAAATAATTCTATTTAATATTAACTATTTGTTTACACACAGTTAAATGGTCTCAAGTATTCCTATCTAACACTAATAATTCTATTTAGTATTTCTATATCAGAAATAATTTACACATTGCTGCATGGTTTCAAATAACAAGTAATAATAATCGTTAGTAAATGATTGATCAGTTTTATTTGATCCATAGATTGGATCTAAACAAGTGGGACTGGGAGTAATGGTAGTAAAAAGTTACTCCACATTTCCCAAAGGTCTAGGATTGGAAACCTCACCCCAAGATTCAGTTTAGTGTCATATCCAAGACACTTGTTGGGGAGGGGATTCTTACCCACCTGCGGGTGGATGAATATACATGATTTTACACAATATTGCGGTAATGTACAGAAAAGTAGGAAATATAATACTTTCAGTCATCAATCATATAAGAGTAAATTGCAATCATATTACTCCTACAACCACAAGAAGAAAAAGAAAAAAAGGAGAAGAAGAAAAAAAGAAAAGAAAAAAAAAAAAAAAGAAAAGAAAAAAAAAGAAAAGAAAAAAAAGAAAAGAAGAAGAAAAAGAAGTCTCATTTTCATTAAAATTTCTTTTACTGAACAGTTACATTTAATATCCGAAAATAAAATCTCAACTATCCGCCCTAAGTCGACACTCTTAGAGGTCTGGGGGGGGGGATTTACCTAATGAAATATGACGATTAGTAACGTAGGTGAAGATGTCTCTTTTAAATGCTTAAGTTCAGTGAAAAAATAAAAGCAAATGAACGAAAATGAAACTTATGGAAATGGTCAATATAATTATTGCAGAAACAAACATATAACACATAATGGATTTTAATGACTATATATCTATCTCAAATCAGGCTTGTATGTCATCTGAAGAGACGAAGATTATATTCTTCGCCGAAATAAATTTATGACAATCTAACCAGGTTGGAATTTTCTTCTGTTACACACACAATAATGAATTATTAATCATATATATATATATATATATATATATATATATATGCAAATTTCATTAAACATAATAGACATTTTATGCCTACATATTTTCTTTTGGATCCGTTCGAATTCCCGTATTACTTTTATCGTATTCGGGGGGAATTGATTTAGGTATTGTCCATAGTTGTATGTATCCCTAGTACTTTCTGCCCGACTTTGGGCCATCCTCAGGGGAGAATCTGTTACAAAAGTGATGTAACTTTTGTTTTAGCAAATTACGACTGTGTAAGGACGTCTTTGCTGTTGGAGATTATGGCGCTTGCTTTTAAATGTAATTCTGTAAATAGTGCCAGTAGCTAAAGACATTTAAGTACGTTAGCACTGGTTTGAAAATTAATTCTATTAAGTGCTGGTTGCAGGTTTCTAATATATAGTGCTTCGAGAATCTGAAGTTTTTGTTTATTATTTTGATGTTCGAGTATTGTTGTGTTGTCGGTGAGAATTTTTCGTAGTTGTGTTGTTGGGCATGAATGTTTTTTTAAATGCTGAGCTATTGAACTTGTGTCAGAAAGGTGCATTGTAAGTCTCCTCGACAGGGTAGTTGAGGTTAAACCAACATATATATTATACTGGCACTATTTACAGAATTACATTTAAAAGCAAGCGCCATAATCTCCAACAGCAAAGACGTCCTTACACAGTAGTAATTTGCTAAAACAAAAGTTACATCACTTTTGTAATAGATTCTCCCCTGAGGATGGCCCAAAGTCGGGCAGAAAGTACTAGGGATACATACAACTATGGACAATACCTAAATCAATTCCCCCCGAATACGATAAAAGTAATACGGGAATTCGAACGGATCCAGAAGAAAATATGTAGGCATAAAATGTCTATTATGTTTAATGAAATTTGCATTAACGAAGAAATGCTGCCTAAATATACATATATATATATATATATATATATATACACTTTTAGAAGCATGAAACCGGATAAAAACTTAGGACAAATGTTTGTCGAGGAGATTTGCCCAGATACTTAGTTTCCACCGTTTCCTTCGAATACAGAGTCATAAATGTTCTTAGCATAAGTCTTTCCTTGCCACATAAAACTTTTTGGAAAGTAAACCCTATATCATTTTGAATCTTTATTCAACAATTTCTCTCTCTCTCATATATATATATATATATATATATATATATATATATATATATATATATATATATGCATGTATGTGTGTGTAATCTTATTCTACGGCACCAGAAGTCACCATAATGTTATTTCTGGTGAGGTTGCTATGGTAATGCCGCGAAGCGAACAGGCCTCGCGTTACCATAACAACGCATGTAAAAAAAAATTGATAAAACTAGAATAGAAATTAAAATTTACATAATACAATCTTAACATGTTATCAGGCATACCTGTTAAATTTTCAAACCATTATATATATATATATATATATATATATATATATATATATATATATATATACATACACATACACTCGGCTAATACATTCCCATACAGATGTATTCAGTACACGCTCACACACACAACTATTTTCAATATGGATATACACACACCACTACATTCAATGCGTACACACACACACACACACAACACTATATTCAATGCATATACACACACGCGCACACACCACAATTCAATATACACACACACACAACTATATTCAATGCTTACACATATACGCGCAACTATATTCAATGCTCTCTCTCTCTCACACACACACACACACACCACAATTCAACACACACACACACACAATTCAATACACACACACACACACCACAATTCAATACATACACACACACACAACTATATTCAATGCTTACATATATACGCGCAACTATATTCAATGCTCACACACACACACACAACATTCAATGCGTATACACACACACACACACACCTATATTCAATACATACATACATACATACACACCTATATTCAAGGCGTACATGTACACACACCACTATATTTAATATATATACACACACATACACACACTGTGCCATCTTACATACCTGACAAATTTACTAAATATTTTCAGATATACATACACACACATAAAGTCACTTCAAACACACACACACACACACACACACCATATGTATACAGACGTACATACTCTTACAGAGACGAGGAGGAAAACAATATGGTAACTTAATTATTAGTTTTAAAAAGAGAACATATTTAAATTTGCCGTCATAAAATAATTTGAAACCAATATGAATAAATATCCACACATTAAAACAATTTTATTTACCAAACTATGAAAGAAAAGACTCTCTCTCTCTCTCACACACATAGAAAATTCAACGTAAAACATTAACAATACGATATACTGACAAGCAAGTACGGAAGACCATAAGGTAATAATTTCTTGTTTCTATTAGAAAGAAAAGAGTAAAGAGATTTGAAATGCGGTTAGAATTTGAGATGATGATGACTTGGGGATTGTTGAGACGCGGAAACCAGTATAAGATGTTTAAAATAATCGAAACAATACTGCCAAGAAGAACAGAAGGGGAACTAGACACCAATCAGATTAACAAGGGCAACAAAAATATACAGAATAAAAATAAAGTAAATCAAAATATGGGGAAAATAAAAAAAATTAAAAATAAAAATAATGGTCTGGTTTTATGTTATTATTTATTTCCTTTTAATCTTAGCCATTTTTATTTTATTTTTTTCTATTTTTCTTCTTTCTGATACACATAAAAATGAAGAAAAAAAAGAAAAAAAAAAAGGAAAAAAAAAAGTTTTTGATTTCTTTCTTTTTCCTAATTTTATTCAGCCCCAACTATAAGATTTAAAGAATTTAATTAATCTACGATTATGCGACGGTGACTTGGGAAGGTACAACAAAATAATGAGATTATTACAGCAAATAATAATCATTATAATATTGTTGGTATTATAATAAATTATATTTTTTATTATTATCATTACTATTGTTACTAGCAGTTATTTTTAATTATGGTCATTAATCATTATTACGATGATCAATGTATCATTAATTGTCATATTTTCACTCTTTTATATTAGAAGTCATTGTTATCATTGTTGGTTGGGTTTTATGGCATATCAACCTTTGTAGGTTATTTAACACCAAATCCATTTTTATGAAAATAGTTCTATTTCAAACAATTCAGTTTAGCGTAAGCACAGTTTAATTGTGAAAAACATTTCTATTTCAAGCTATACAGTTTAGTCAAGCAGAGCTAATTCAGTTTAGTATAAGTACAGATTTTGTTTACACACAGTTAAATGTCAAAACAGTTCTGTATTAAACAATTCAGTTTAGTTTTAGTACAGTTTCAATGTCTAAAAACAGTTCCATTTCAAACAATTCAGATTAGCATAAGCACGCAGTTTAAATGTAAGTACGGTTTAATTGTCAAAAATATTTCTATTTCAAACAATTCAGTTTAGCATAAGTATGCAGTTAGTTCTATTTAAACCAAAAATAGGGCCCTTATCAGGTGCTACCATTCCGGGCCAGAGTGGACCTGGGAGCGATGGCAATGAAGGGGTGCTCCGCATTCCCTAAAGCTCCAGCATTGCTGGAACCGCACCATCAGATTGTTTTGTGGAAATTTACTAAGCTTTTTGCTTAGATGTGGCACAAGGCCATATGAAAGGGGCACCCAATGAGACTCGAACTCACTCGTGTAGGTTTGCTAGTCGAGCTTGCTAACCATTACACCACCACAGGCGCCTAATTGTTTTGTGTCATATCCAGGACACCTGTTGGGGGGGGTCTTACCCCTCTGCCGAGGTGCAGCCGGTGTATTCTACAGCCCCAGCCGACTGGCCAATTATTGGTCATTGACATTGGCGTAGCGGTTAGAGTGTTCGCCAATGGCCCGGGAGACCTGGGTTCAATCTCAGGTCGAGTCATACCAAAGACTCAAAAAATGGTACTTGATGCCTCCTTGCTTAACACTCAGCATTATAAGGTACGGATCAAGGGTAAAGTGGAGCAATCCTGGGAAAGGAGTAGCGCCCTTCCCTACACCTTGGTGTAGTAGCTATCGAAAAGGGAGCCTTCGGGTCACCCTCGACTATGGTCGCCAACTTTACTTTATGATTATATAATTGATATAATATGAATAAGTACTGCTAGTTTGACTCCTTTAAATATAATAGATATCCAAAACTTTAATAAAAATGACTCGACACCCTTTATCTTTAATAATAACTATTTAGCAATCCTTCGATAATATGGGAAAGTACTTCATGTTTCAATAATGCTTCGTGGTATGTACAGCGAAAAATTACTGCAATAAATGGAGAGTTCTACGCTTGCTAAATACCGCTTGACCTCCACAATTTCTTTTGTGTCATATTGAGAATGACTTCATAATTTTATTTTATTTTATTTTAAATTGACACTGACTGGTCGAGACATCATCACTTTATTAAATAAATTGCTCGGATAGGTAAATTTGCATTTTGAAATATTCACATCCACAGATCAGACAGTTTTTTTTTTTTTTTTTTATCATAGCTCATATTGCAAAATTCCATGGAATTACAATTAATACAGGAAGAGATCATGTTAAAAAAAAAAACACAATCAGGCTCGTATGTCATCTGAAGAGATGAAGATTATATTCTTCGCCGAAATAAATTTATGACAATCTAACCAGGTTGGAATTTTCTTCAGTTACACACACACACACAATAATGAATTATTAATCATATATATATATACACACTTTTAGATGCATAAAACAGGATAAAAACTTGGGATAAATGTTTGTCGAGGAGATTTGCCCAAATACTTAGTTACTACCATTTTCTTCGAATACAGAGTCATAAATGTTCTTAGCATAAGTCTTTCCTTTCCACATTAAACATTTTGGAAAGAAAACCCCATATCATTTTAAATCTTTATTTAACTATATATATATATATATATATATATATATATATATATATATATTCCATGATCTCTTCCTGCATTAATTGTAATTAAATATATTTTTGTCATCCAACTGTATATCTAATTTTCATTTGTTACTTCATGTCATTCTACATCATACGACTTATATTGCGGGCTTAGTGTAATGGTTAGTCATGGCCAATAAAATATGGTGATCCATGTTTATATCCTCAGTGGAGTTGTTTACTAATGCCCTCAGGAAATGTCTGAGTCTATCCATTCTCCTCTCAGGTATGGATAAATAATATGGGAGATTGGATTGTTTGGTTTCTTTGTTTAATGGCATATCAAACTTTGTGGGTTATTTAATGCCAAAGCCATCCTTGTAGAGGAGAAGGTTTGGTTTTATGGCATATCAACCATTGTAGGTTATTTAATGCAAAATCCATTGTTATACATATAAACAATTCTATTTCTAACAATTCAGTTTAGCCTAAGTACAGTTTTTTGTTTACACACATTTAAATGCCAAAACAGTTCTATTTCAAACAATTTGGGTTATCAAAAGAATGTAGTTTGAATGTCAAAAACAGTTCTATTTCAAACTATTCAGTTTAGTCAAGAAAGTTAAATGATTTCAAGTATTGCTAGGCATCACTAATAATTCAATTAAACTTCAGTCATTTGTTTACATATAGTTAAATGTCAAAACAGTTCTATTTCAAACAATTTAGTTTAGTACACAGTTTAGTTCAATTTGATCCAGAGATAGGGCTCTATCAGGTGCTACCACTCTGAGCCAGAGCGAACCTGTGAGCGATGGCAATAAAGGGATACTCCACATTCCCCAAAGCTCCAGCATTACTAGAAACTCACCATCAGATTGTTTAGTGTCATATCTAGGACATTGGTTGGGGAAGTCTTACCCCTCAGTAGAGATGCAGTCGGTATATTCTGCAACCCCAGCCAACTGGGCCATTGTAGAGAAACGGGATTGGTACTATTTAACCCATAGCTGGGGGATAAAGGAGTTCATGCCTTTCCTAAAGGTATAAGTCCGAAAAGGAAAATAATAGCGTGAATGAAGTTCAAAATTTCTGGCTACAATGTCACAATGCAGCACTTTCATCCCTATACCATGGTGACTCTCTACCAAGGTTTTTTTAATCTTGGTAAGGTAGACATGAAAAAAAAACCCAAAAAAACAAAAACAATTCTAGCCTGCTGGACGCCACTTAAAAACTGACCATGTGTCTTATCCAAATAACTGACAAGGGGTTGAATGGTTGTTGGTTGTTTGGGTTTTATGGCATATCAACCTTTGTAGGTTATTTAACGTCAAATCCATTTTTATGAAAATAATCAGTTCTATTTCAAACTATTTAATTTAGCATGAGTACACAGTTTGATTGTCAAAAACATTTCTTTTTCAAGCTATTCCCAGTTTAGTCAAACAGAGCTCATTCAGTTTAGTATAAGTACAGATTTTGTTTACACACGGTTAAATGTCAAAACAGTTCTATATTAAACAATTCAATTTAGTGTAAGTACAGTTTCAATGTCAAAAACAGTTCCATTTCAAACAATTCAGTTTAGCATAATCACGCAATTTAAATGTAAGTACAGTTTAATCGTCAAAAACATTTCTATTTCAAGCTATTCACTTTAGTCAAACAGCTCTAATTCAAACAATTCAGTTTAGAATAAGTATGCAGTTAGTTCTATTTAACCCACAGATAGGGCCCTTATCAGGTACTACCATACTGGGCCAAAGTAGAACTGGAAGCAATAGCAATGAAGGGGTGCTCCACATTCCCTAAAGCCCCAGCATCACTGGAACCTCAGTGTCATATCCAGGACTCTCATTGGTGGTGGTGGGGGATCTTACCCCTCTACAGAGGTACAGTCAGTGTATTCTACTGCCCCAGCTGACTGAGCAATCTCATTTGTTGATAAACCTATAAATTCAATCCGCTAACAAAACCTTGAATCATTTACTTAGTTGCAAACTATTATGACAAATCTATAGATTTACACGAATCCTAAAGCTTGCAGTCACCAGTCCAACTCCGAAAATGTTTAGCTTTCATCAGGAACAAGTCGAACGACTAAACCAGGACAGCTGAGTATGTGTGCATAACACTATTTCTTTAAGTGCAGTGGAGAGGTCGACAATCAGTGATCTGCAACGAGACAGGTTCTGTATTATACTACTAACAACACTTTTTGTGACCAGTGGTTTGCGAAATTGAAGAATTTCGGTTTTGCTGGAACTGAATGGAATCAGTCAGGCCGTTCTTGTAGCAGAACCATGTCATGAACAGGATCGGGAGCACATTCCTCAAAATGGTTTCCTTTTCAATGACAGTGCTCGTCCGTTCAATTCGTGCTCACGGTTTCTGCCCATTTCTATCCCACAGACCGAATTTCTTAATTCTTACAATGCCATTTTCTCCTGGTTGCAGACAATGGCAGTTTTTGCAGGTTTTATGGAGTGTGAAGAAAATAAACTCTAACCACAGACTGCATTCCCTCAAGCTATACAGATGATGTCGTTTAACGATTTAAATTTTTCAACTCTGCCTCCCTGCCTAAACATCGACAAGTAATCTCCGATACTTCTGAATGGTGTGGACCAAAGCCAAAGATATACATAGTTGTCTATATTTCAGGGCTAAAAAATAACACTCAATATATTTGATAGACCAGTGGGAGGGCTTAGAAAATGCTAACTCCACCCCAAGTGATATCTAAGGTATGACAGAAAACTGCATTTGGGGACGACTCTAAAGCTCTGAGGGAGTAAAGAATCACTCCTTCATTTTCATTACTCCCAGGTTCACTCTGAGTCAGAAACCAGTTAACTGTATGCAAATTATTTGAAATAAGAATAGTTGCTTGAAGCTTAAGTTGTTTGGGAAATGTATGTAATTTGTAAATAATCTGTTACCCTGTCCTGATGGCTTCAAATATGTGAACTGAATCCCCTGGAGATGGCAAAGATGCCCCACCGAAAGGGGTGAGTCCTAGGCGTCATATTGAGAATGGCTTCATAATTTCATTTTATCTTATTTTATTTTAAATTGACACTGACTGGTCTAGACATCACCACTTTATTAAATAAATTACACAGATGTGTACATTTGTATTTTGAAATATTTACATCCACAGGTCAGACATATTTTGTTTATTTTTTTTTTTTTTTAAATAATAGCTCACTCATATTGTAAAATTCCATGCAAGTTATTTTTTTTAACATGATCACTTTCCGTATTAATTGTAATTAAATATATTTTTGTCATCTAACTGTACATCAGGTTTTTAATTTGT
>CAUZXS010005310.1:10000-25000 GCA_963585895.1 Sepioteuthis lessoniana | reverse complement strand
AAAGAGAAAAAAAGAAAGAGAAAAACCTTGTCCGATTATTGGATAATGGTCTTTATTTAACGCTATGGCTTTGCTGTAATTTATTCATTTGCTATAGATAAGCCTGGTAAATGCCAACAGGTGGTAACGTTAATGGCTAAGCGGTGATCTTGATCAGCTCGCATCAAACAGGAATTATTTAGGAATAAATTCTCTCATCCAATGCCATCACGAACAAGTGTTTGTGTATCTGTTGTGTAATTATGTGTGTGTCAAAAATAACATCCAATCAGAATGATGTAGGGAGAAAGAAACTCTTTGCAGTTATTAGGACATCTTTTTTTGTTTTTATATATATATATATATATATATATATATATATATATATAAAGATGGGAAGAAAAATGCTATAGTAATTTGTTTTAGATTATTCATTTTCATCTTCATATTCTCACATTTAACAGACCTTTAATCTAAAGCTTATTTCAAATAAACATCTGAAGCCTATTATTAATATGTATTAGGTTGTATCAAGGATTTACTTAACACGTCTTCAACCCCAAACTTATTTAGGGTGCACATCTAAAGACACTGTAACACACGTGTGTGTGTGTGTGTGTGTGAGTAATTATACACTGGTATGAATAGAACTGGAATAGAGCTTTTAAAAGTATGTTCATATCTAAAATGCATAAAATATCTTAAAACAAAAAACAAAAAAAAAGGGATTCTTTGTTTTGTCTCTGTCTCATCAGAGAATTTTTATCATTAAACTGGTATTTGAGGAGTTCAAAACAAGGTTTGTGGCCAGTAACAATGCAAAGACAAGGGGAAAAAAACTATATATATATATATATATAAAAGAGAGAGAGAGAGAGAAACAGAGTGGGGGGCATATTTAAAATATTTTGTTGAGTAGCTGATATTTTACTCTCTAACTATGAACCCATTATACTATTTTTATTAGGGTGCATGAATTTACCTGAAACTTTGACTATGGGGAGGATAGGATACAACTTGGCTATGGGGAGGATAGGATACAAAATCAATTCTTAAACAGAGTATAATTGGTTTAAATATATAAACAAAATGTCCGACAAACTGCAATGAGTTTCTTTCCCAGGGGGGATTCGTGGCGTTATGGGTTGAGTCATAGAGAATGGACAAGGCAACAAGAGTTCACCTAACATTAACACCCTTGGGGAAGGCATGAATCCAATTATTCCCCCTCCAGCTATGGACAAATAGTAGAGCAGACTGGGCTCTTTAACCTTGGTATGGCAACCAGTTTAGGAGAAAGAAAACAGAATTCAAACCTGTTAAACTCTGCTTAATAAATTGAGAGTGTGTGTGTGTGTGTGTTTGTATGAGGGAGTAAATATATACAGTTGGTGGTTTGAATTGAGTTTTCTGTCTCCCTAAAAGACACAATGACTCCTAATGCAAAAATGTAAATAAACGTAAGTGACAACATAATGCCTTATAATTCCCAAGCTGACGTGGTTCGCTTGCAGGCTGAGTGGTATGATACTAAGTCTAATGTAAAGTTGGGCGGGTTTCGATCCCAGCTTCAAGCATCCTACATGTTTAGCCACACTGGAGAGTTGTGATACAACGAAACATTCTGTTGGTGGATGACACTATACATATATATATATATATATACATATATTGAAAGTAAATATGGATTAAAATCCAACAGTATGAAGCTAGGCTCCTGTCATCTCAGCAAACATTGATCGCTATGTGAACTATTCTGATATCCAAGTCCTGAAGATGGTTACTGAAACTGAAACGTTAATGTCGACTTTAAATCATAATAAATGCACCTATTTGGATTATGTTTTTCTGCAACCTTCATATATATATATATATATATATATATTATTGCGACATATTTTCTTAAGCATAGATAATGAAGAGCTCAGACTGATTAGGAGAGGTGTGTATTTACTTTAAAATTTTTCTTATTTTTTTTCTTTCTAATGGATTAATTTTACCTGAACATTTTTCAGATAATGAAACAATGTTGCTTCCGGACACTGATCAATCCAGTCCGGATCCGGTCTCATCTGATTCTCTAATAACAGGTCACAACTGACAGATCCTTTGGTTGATCACATATTAACGCAGGCCATTTTAGGTTCCCCCCCCCCACACACACCAATAATCGTAGCATTATCTTTTCTGTGCTATCATTTATAACACGTCCCTGTGTTAACGTCCAATCAGAGCTTGATCTTACCACCATGAAAAAGATTTTTTTCCTCCAATTAACTGATGACGTTTTATATAATGGCTCGATAGTGGAGTTGATCAAGATCTTGAGTTTAATAGATTTGGTTTCTTTGTTTAATGGCATATCAACCTTCATAGGTTATTTAATGCCAAAGCCATTCTTTGAGAAGAACAGTAGTGGTGCTATTTAATCCATAGCTGGGAGGATAAGGGGGTTCATACCTTTCCCAAGGGTATTTGTCCGAAAGTGAACGTAATAGCGTGACTGGAGTTTGAACTCACTTACTACGATCCCACAGTCCAGCGCTTTAACCATTACACCACGAGGTCCGGAAGAAAGACATGAACTCAGGATTATGTGAAACAAGTATATTGAATGAAAGTATAAATACGGCATAGGTAAAAGAGTGTTGAACGTCAATCTGACTGCCAAAGTGTTAGGCTGGAGTTAACTTAACACCGAGATGAATATTCTCCCGGTATTCATAGTAATAGGAAGAGTTCATTATAGTCTATAAGGTAGGTACCATAATTTCTTAACATATCTTCATGATATAAACATCTTATTTACTGCATTATATAAATAAAAATATATTACTTCAGTTTGTTTGTTTGTTGGTTGGGTTTTATGGCATATCAACCTTTGTAGGTTATTTAACGCCAAATCCATTTTTATGTAAATAATCCGTTTTTTTTAAAACAATTCAGTTTAGCATAAGTACACAGTTCAATTGTCAAAAACATTTATTTCAAACTATTCAAGAAGGTATATGTAACAATTCAGTTAAGTGTAAATACAATTTTAATGTCGAAAAACAATTCTATTTCAAATAATTCAGTTAAGCATAAGCACGCAGTTTAAGTGTAAGTACGGTTTAATTGTCAAAAATATTTCTATTTCAAGCTATTCAGTTTACTCAAACAATTCAGTTTAGCATAAGAATGCTGTTAGTTCTATTTAACCCATAGATAGGGCCCTATCAGGTGCTACCACTCCGGGCCAGAGTGGACCTGGGAGCGATGGCAATAAAGGGGTACTCTGCATTCACCAAAGCTCCAGCATTGCTGGAACCTCACCATCAGATTGTTTTGTGTCATATCCAGGACACCCGGTGGGGGGGGGGTCTTACCGCTCTGCAGAGAAGCAGTCAGTGTATTCTACAGCCCCAGCTGACTGGGCAATATATATATATATATATATATATATATATATATATATTACTTCAGGGCAGCATGTAATAAACAAACACCTTAATTTCATATTAATCATAATATAATAATTAAACAATGTAATTTCTAAAGATAATTCTTTAAATCATATAATAAGTGTATTAATATCATATTTCAGCAAATTATTGCTATGGTGCTACCAGCGCGATATAATGATGATGATGATATCAATTTTCAAGCAGAGACACTACTACATAGTTTGGAACGAGCCGCAGCAAGCATTGGCCTCCATGTCAATGCACACAAAACTGAATATATGTGTTACAACCAAACGGGCAACATTTCAACACTAGATGGAGCCTCTCTGAAACTAGAAGACAAATTCACCTACCTAGGATGTAGCATCTCATCAACCGAAAACGACATCGATACACGACGGACGAAAGCATGGACGACTATCGATAGGCTCTCAATCATATGGAAATCAGACCTGACCGATAAAATGAAACGCAGTTTCTTCCAGGCAGCGGTTGTATCGATACTGCTATATGGATGCACTACATGGACTCTAACTAAACGGCTGGAGAAGAAACTAGACGGCAAATACACAAGAATGTTGAGAGCAATATTGAACAAGTCCTGGTGACAACACCCCACGAGACACCAACTATACGGCCACTTGCCTCCCATCACAAAAACTATACAAGTTAGATGAACCAGACACGCAGGACACTGCTAGAGAAGCAAGGAGGAGCTCGTAAGTGATGTACTCCTATGGACCCCACATATGGCCAAGCAAAAGCAGGACGACCAGCTCGAACTTACATACAGCAGCTATGTGAAGACACAGGATGTAACCCTGAAGACCTGCCGGAGGCGATGAATGATAGGGAGAGGTGGCGAGAGATGGTCAGGGATATCCGTGCTGGCGGCACGACATGACGATGATGATGATATCAATTATATAACAATAACCATATTAAGTATGTAATTAATATGCTTAGAGAATTTATTATGTAATTAAAAAATGCATTACTATTGCTACCTATATATATATATATATATATATATATACACACATATATATGTGCAATTAAATATTTGTTCAACCTTTTAGTTGGAATGGATTTCTGTTGAGTCTTTTGATAAATATCTATCTCTAAGTCTATTTCAGACTCTTCCTATCTATGATTTGGTGGTTGGTTGGTTGGTTTTTATGGCATATCAACCTTTGTAGGTTATTGAACTACAAATTAATTTTCATGAAAATAGTTCTATTTCAAACAATTCAGTTTAGAATAAGTACGCAGTTTAAGTGTAAGTATAGTTTAATAGGGAAAAACATTTCTATTTCAAGCTATTCAGTTTAGTCAAGCAGTTCTAATTCAGCTAATTCAGTTTAATAGAAGTACAGATTTTGTTTATACTCAGTTAAATGTCAAAACATTCTATATTAAACAAATCAATTTACTGTAAGTACAGTTTCAATGTCAAAAAACAGTTCAATTTCAAATAATTCAGTTTAGCATAAGCATACAGTTTAAATGTAAGTACAGTTCAATTGTCAAAAAACATACCTATTTCAAGCAATTCAGTTTAGCATAAGTATGCTGTTCTATTTAACCCATAAATAGGGTCCTATCAGGTGTTACCTCACTGGGCCAGAGTGGGCCTGGAAGCATTGAAGGGGTGCTCCACATTCCCCAAAGCCCCGCATCACTGGAACCTCAACATCAGATTGTCTAGTCTCATATTCAGGACACTTGCTGGGGGGGGGGGAATTACCCCTTTGCAAAGGTGCAGTCAGTGTATTCTACAGCCAGAGCCGACTGGGCAATTTTAAAAACAACACACCTTACACAAGCAAGCAACCCATGATAATGGCCTATGAAGGGTGCGAAAGCGCTTAGGACAATTTTGAGAAATTCATCTACCAATTCCAACCTGAAACTAAGACACTTATCATTAAACTTGAAAGGATCTTAAATAAATTATACAGACAAAATTTGTCTTTATTATTTAATGAAACACGTTTAAATGAAAGGCTACCGCCTAACTACACATACACACACGCAATATATATACATACACACATATAACGTAAATACATACACATATATAAATACACATATCCACACACACATCTAAATACACATTCATATAAACATATGTACACAAATATAAAGATATACCCACACATAGACATAGTCATAAACCTGTACACAGCAACATACAGAGACACATGGAAACACATGCACACGTGTAATATAATGGCCAAGGGATTTCATTTTATATATCTTGCCTTTGGGCTTAGTTAGGCTGAGAACCTTTCGGCTCAGTGCATGGATTAGTTAGGTGCAAACATGAGCGCTGGTGTTCACGAGCGCAGAGTGGATGTGTCATTCAGAGATGTCACAATAAAAATCCCAGATAGAAAATGTGACTGCAGCATGTGAATGATGTCATGCACCAGAAGTGTGGGCTGAGATTTGAGAAAAAGTTAGTTAGGTGAGTTTTACTGTCGGAAGAAGAAGATTGACTTTCGCTTGCTTGCCGAGAACTTGTGGTGGGTGTGCACGTGGTTTGGGGCAGATAGAAAAGTCAGCATAGAAAGATGGTATCTCTCTCCTTATGTCGAAAAACCTTTAAACTCAAAGATAATAAAAAGTTTCGTACCTGAACTAAGAAGCCATAAGTGTTTTTTCGTGTTTCAGGATTCCTATGTTATCTATATATGAGTTATGGACATTATGAACGTTTTGCGTACCGGTATGAATATGTCTATTTCACGTATTCATGTATGGCTATGTTATACATGGTGTAGTCACTGTAGCTAAGAGGATAGCGTGCTAGACTGTAACACCATAGTAAGCAAGTTCGAACTCCAGTCACAGTCACGCTATAACACTCACTTTTGTATTAATGCCCCTTTGAAAAATGCCACAAACCCTCTTACTCTCTCCTCCGCAGCTAGGGGTTGAATAGCATCACAACTGTTCCTATACAGTGATGGCTTTGACATTAAATAACCCATGAAGGTGGACATGCCATAAAAACCAGCCAACCAAACAAACAACTTCCCTATGAACATTTATGGATATGTTCCATTCCGCTAAATGCCATTAAACAAAGAAACCATATCAATATGCACACTGTTGTAACCTCATAAAAAGGCTAACGACTGAGAAATAACCAAAACGAAGGTTGGATTTGGGCTTTTCTGGCATATCAAACTTTGCAGGTTATTTAATGCCTAATCCATTTTTATACAAATAATCATTTCTATTTCAAACAATTCAGTTTAGTATGAGTACAGTTTAATGGTCAAAAGCATTTCTATTTCAAGGTATTCAGTTTAATCAAACAGTTCTATTTTAAACAATTCAGTTTAGCATAAGTATGCAGATTAATTATATTTAACCAATAGATAGGAACCTATCAGGTGCTACCACACCAGGACAGAGTGGATCTGGGAGCAATAGTGATGAAGAGGTACTCCGCATTACCCATCACTGAAACATTATCAGCAGATTGTTTCGTGTCATATCCAGGACACTCATTGGAGGTGGGTCTTACCCCTCTGCGGAGATGTAGTCAGTGTATTCTACAGCCCCAGCAAACTGGGCAACAGAGTGGTCAAAGTTACGGGTAGAAGAGCACAAATCAAAGTGGGGTAGAATAAGGGTGGGCAAGTCAATATTTTACATTCAAGATATCACATCGGCCATGAAGCCAGCAGAGTAAATAAAGAAAGTTATTGCAATTCTAATTGCTACGTTGAGACAGAAGGTAAAAATTATTAGACAATGGACACTGATTAATTCCTAAAACAATGGAGGCTGAAGCTGGGAATAAAAAAATATGTTATAAAAGGGATGGGTGGTTGGGGGTACAGAAAACGGGATGTTGGTTTCTTGGGTCGGGGAATCAACCCAGACTGGGTCTTTAAATGATTTAGGACACTTTTATTCTTTTTATTTTTTTTTTCAAGTGATATGAAACAAATAAAAAAAACATAAATAAAACAGTAAACAAAGTACAAGAGGGTGGTGAAGTGAAGAAGAAAACTAAGGGTATCATGTAGACAAAAACAGGAAAATGTCAGAAAATCGAAGATATTGAGATTGTTTTCAAAGAGTCAGACAAAATCTGATAAGAAAAAAAAAAAAGAACAAAAAACACCCCACCAAAAAAACAAAAACAAAAAAAAAACAAACAAACAAACAAAGCAAAAATCAAACATTTCAGTCTGCTATGAAATGCCAAAATGTTTCAAAGGGAGCCCTTAAAGTTAATGTTTGTATTAACCCCCCCAGACACACACACACCAGAATGCGACAGAAGGTCAATGTTTTAGAACAGAGTTCAACAGGTTTGAATTCAGAATTTTCCTTCTCCTAGACCGATTGCCATGCCTAGGTTAAAGAGCCCAATCCACCCTACAATTTATCCATAACTGAAGAGAGAATAGTTAAATGTGTAACACTCAGCATTATAAAGTATGGATCAAGGGTAAAGTGGGGCAATCCAGGGAAAGGAGTTCCACCTTCCCCTATACCTCTGTGTAGTAGCTATTGAAAAAGGAGCCTTCGGGTCACCCTTGACTATAGTAACTAACTTGACATTTTACTACTGGCACAGTGGTAGAGTGTTTCCCAATGGTTTGGGAATCCAGGATTCAATCCCTGATCGTCATACCGAAGACCCCCCCATGGTACTTGATGCCTTCTTGCTTAACACTAAGCATTATAAGCTACAGATCAAGGGTAAGTGGAGCTATCCAGAGAAAAGAGTTGTGCCCTCCCCTACATCTCGGTGTAGTAGCTACTTAACTACGGTCGGCTAACTTACTTATACGATCCATAGATGGCAACCTAATAGATACCACCACTTCAGGTCAGAGTAGACCTGGGAGCATAGATTTGGTTTCTTTGTTTAATGGCATATCAACCTTTGTGGCTCATTTAGTACCAAAGCCATCAATCATTATCGAAGAACAGCAAGAATACTATTTAACCCATAGCTGGGGCGGGGGCGTAAAAAAGTTCATCCTCCCCCAAGATTATTAGTTCAAAGATGAATGTAATAGTGTTAGTGGATTCTGAACTCTATGCTATGGGGACTTCCCTCCAACCAAAACTGAAGCCTCACCATCAGATGTAAATTTATGCCATGCTAAGGACACTCCTTTTTTTTTTTTTTTTTTTTTTTCGGAGGCAGAGGTGGGGGTAGGGGACTTACCTCTTAGCAGAGGATACAGCATATTCTGAACTCGGCTAATAGGACAGTGAAATAAAGAGCAGCTTTTTGCTAAGGGTTAAATCTGAGGGTGACGCACACCAGAAAAGTTAGACAAGTAATGTTGTTACAAAAGGAAAAAAAAAAAAAAGAAAAGGAAAGGAAAGAAAGGTAAATGAATCTTGGAAATTTAAGGTGTATGGGTAGGACGATAGAGAGAGAGAGAGAGAGAGAGAGAGAGAGAGCAAGTACCGTCAACAAAGTATAAATATATTGTTCCACAAACACAATAAATAAATAAATAAAATAAGAATGGAAAAGTAGCCATTGCTGGCAATTCATCAAATTACTAAGACAAAAAAATCCCAAAAAACAATCCCCCCAAAGAAAAATAAAACTAAAAAACAAAAACAAATTTAGGAAGAAGGAGGAAAACACAATTAAACACAACAGCTACAAGTGAAGAATAGAAATGAGTTTTTCGGTTCAATTTATTTCCTGGAAGCAGTAACCTCTCCACCCTGCCACTCAGCCCCAGCATTGACTTTCCCTGCCTCCACTACTGCCACCCCCCCACCAACAAGGCTGTTTACAAGGATATGATTGGAGTTCATACATTTGTTTGAATAGTTACAATGCTCTGTTTATCCGCTAGGGGAAGCAGTTCAAATGAACCCTGGGCATAGCTAACGATTACCCTCAGACCATTCACTATTTTGTATCAAAACAGGGGAAGATATATATATATATATATATATATATATATATATATATATATAAAACACTATCTCCCCAGTTACCATCAGAAGCGCACACACACACGTGCATGCAAAATTGGACACACACAAGCACAAACTGAGAAATACAAATGTGTATCTCATGATTGGGAGACACACATACAATGACAGAGAGACTACAATTGAAAGAAGACACACATCTGCACTATGGTTGGTTTTATGGCACATCAACCCTTTTTGGGTCATTTAATGCTAAATTAATTTTAAATTAATTCAATTTAGGATAAGTATAGTTAGTTTTGTTTAAAAACAGTTATTTGCTAAAACAGTTCTATTTCAAATGATTTGGTTTAGCATAAGTACAAAGTTTAGTTCTATCTAAAAACAGTTCTCATTCAAACATTTCATTTTAGCATCAGAACACAGTTTCAAAGTCAAAAACAATTCTATTTCAAACAATTCAGTTTAGCATAAATATGCAGTTTAGTTCTATTTGACACATACATAGGAGCCTATCAGGTGCTACCACATCTGGGCCAGAGTGGACCTGGGAGTGATGGCAATGAAGGGGTATTCTGCATTCCCTAAAGCTTCAGCATTACTGGAACTTCACCATCAGATTGTTTAGTGTCATATCCAGGACACTCGTTGGTGGGTTGGGGGCAGTTGACAGGGTAATATATGCATTCCCTAAAGCTTCAGCATTACTGGAGCTTCACCATCAGATCGTTTAGTGTCATATCCAGGACACTCGTTGGTGGGTTGGGGGCAGTTGACAGGGTAATATATGCACTGTGGGAGACATATGTAAACTGAGAAACAAACGCACAAACTGTAAGAGGGAGAGAGAGAAAGAGAGATACATGCACTGAGAGAGACGTACATAACTAGTGAGAGAAAGAGAGATGCACACAGGGAGAGAGGTAAAAGCCTTTGAGAAGCATGCACATACAATGAGAGACTTACTATCTGAGACACACGCAAACCGTAAGAGACACAAATATATCTATATTTTCAATTGGATTATTTTTTATAAGTCTCTAATTATTTTTTTTGCTCTCAGTTATAAAAATGTAGGAAGTATTCCTATTAAATACAAATAATTTGCACACAATTATAAGATTTCAAATAATTATTTCTATTTATTTGGTTGGTTGGTTGGTTAGTTGGGTTTTATGGCATTTTAACCTTTGTAGGTTATTTAATGCCAAATCCATTTTTAGGAAAATAGTTCTATTTCAAACAATTCAGTTTAGGATAAGTACGCAGTTAAGATGTAAGTACAGTTTAATTGTCAAAAATATTTCTATTTCAAGCTATTCAGTTTAGTTAAGCAGTTCTAATTCAGTTTAGTATAAGTACAGATTTTGTTTACACACAGTTAAATGTCAAAACAGTTCTATAATAAACAATTCAGTTTAGTGTGAGTTCAGCTTCAATGTCAAAAAACAGTTCCATTTCAAATAATTCAGTTTAGCATAAGCACGCAGTTTAAATGTAAGTACGATTTAATTGTCAAAAACATTCCTATTTCAAGCTATTCAGTTTAGTCAAACAGTTCTAATTCAAACAATTCAGTTTAGCATAAGTATGCAGTTAGTTCTATTTAACCCATAGATAGGGCCCTATCAGGTGCTACCATTCCAGGCCAGAGTGGACCTGGGAGCAATGGCAATGAAGTGGTGCTCCGCATTCCTCAAAGCTCCAGCATCACTGTAACCTCGCCGTAAGATTGTTTAGTGTCATATCCAGGACCCTTGTGGTGGTGGGGTGGTCTTACCCTTCTGCAGAGGTGCAGTCAGTGTATTCTACAGCCCAGCCGACTGGGCAATATTTCTATTTAATAACATCCATTTCTTTACAGACTTATAAGGTATCAAGTATTCCTATTAAATACAAATAATTTTCTAAAAAGTCTATTTGACCAATAGAAGGGACTCTATCAGGTACTACCACTCCGAGTCAGAGTGTACCTAGAATTAAAGGCAATGAAGGTCTACTCAAGAACTCCAGAATTGCAGACTCACCATCATATACAGTTTAATGTCATACCTAGCACATCCCTGGAAGGAGTCTTACCTCTCTGCAAAGGATACAGTTGGTGAATTCTGAGCCGCATCAATGGCTAAAATGAAATACTGATTATCTATTCAATAGAGCAAAAAAATTACTGCACCAATTACTTAGAGTTTTATAATTTCCTAGAAGGTGTCCGTGGTGTAACGGTTATCATTGTAGGAAATGGACACGGCGACACGAGTTTAAACCCTGGACAAGATGATTTCATTTCACATAGCACTAATACCCTTGAGAAAGGTATGAATCCAATTATTCTCCCTCCAGCTATGGGTAAATAGGAAAGACTGGGTTCTTCAGCCTTGGTGAGGCAACTAGTATAGGAGAAGGAAAACTCTGAATTCAAACCTGTTAAACTCTGCTTAAAAAATTGACCTTGTGTCATATCCTGCCCGAGCAGAGGGGTTGGGTAAATATGATAATTTCCTAGTGACTGCCAAGAAGTTAGAAATTTTCAATCTTTTCAAATTCCCTAAAAGGACCGCGTAACTCAGAGTAACAGGTAAGTGTGCATTATATATGTTCTGTTTGTTTGAAGGTCATTATTATCATAATGAAGGCATGGACAGCTATCGATGAGCTATCGATCATATGGAAATCAGACCAGACCGATAAAATGAAATGCAGTTTCTTCCAGGCAGCAGTCACGTCGATACTGCTGTATGGATGCACTACTTGGACGCTAACTCAACGGCTGGAGAAGAAGCTAGACGGCAATTAGATAAGAATGTTGCGAGCAATATTGAACAAGTCCTGGTGGCAACACCCAACAAGGCACCAACTATACGGCCACCTGCCACCCATCACAAAAACTATCCAAGTTAGATGAACCAGACATGCAGGACATGGCGGAGAACTCATAAGTGATGTACTCCTATGGACTCCCACATATGGCCGAGCAAAAGCTGGACGACCAGCTCGAACATACATTCAACAGCAATGTAAGGATATGGGATGTAGCCCAGAAGACCTACCAGAGGCGATGAATGATAGGGAGAAGTGGCGAGAGAGGGTCAGGGATATCTGTGCTAGTGGCACGACATGATGATTATCATACACTCAAACACACCGCAGTTTCCCAGTTTCCACATACAGACAAGTGCTTTGATTATATCAACGTCGTCGCACCATCAGCAGAGATATCTCTGACACTGTCTCGCCACCCCTACCCATCGTCGATTGCTTCTGGAAGGTCTTCAAGGGTTACATGCCATATCGACACCAAGCCGCTATATGTAGGTTTGAGCTGGTCATCCTACCTTTGCTCAGCCATGTGAAGGGGGTCCACAGGAGTACGTTGCTTATGAGTTCGTCTCTACTTCTCCAGCAGTGTCCCGCATGTCTAATTTTGATAGTTTTTAAAATGGGTGGACACAACTGCTGCTTGGAAGAAATTAAGTTAGTGTTTATGTCAATACTACTATATGGATGCATCACATGGACACTGACAAAGTGTATAGACAAAAAGCTAGATGGGGACGGCACAAGAATGCTATGAGCTATATTGAACAAATCCTGAAAGCAACATCCCCACAAAGCAACAAAATAAGATGAACAAGGCATGCAGGGCACGGCGGGAGACGCAAAGACGAATTCATAAGTGATGTTCTCAGAGGGACCGCTTCACATGGATGAGCCAGTGTTGGTTGACCAACAAGATCTTACTAAGGCCAGGTCTGTATGGACATAGGATGTAGTCTTGAAAAACTGCTGGGAACGATGTCAATAGGGACAAATGGCGAGAGAGAGTCAGGGAAATCCATGCTAATATATAATGATGATATAATTAGCCAACTCTTCAGTAAAGATCAGGATGGGACACAAGGTCACTTTGTTAAGTATAAATGATTTGCGTTCAGATTTTCCCTTCTCCTAGACTGGTTACCTAAACTAAGTGAAAGAATCCTGTCTACCAACTAATTGCTCATAGTTAGAGGGAGAAAAGATGATTCATGCCTTTCACAAGCGCATTAATACAAACTGAAGTGTTAACAGCTTCAGTCAGAATTTGAACTCAGTTCACTGTGTCTATCTTCTATCATGATAAACATTATATATATATATATACACACACACACATGTATATAAATATATATATATATACACACACACACACACACATATATATATATATATATATATATATATATATATACACACACACACACATTTGTGTGTGTGTGTATATATATATATATATATATATATATATACACATATATACACACACACACATATATATGGAATGGTAGCACCTGATAAGGGTCCTATCTATGGGTTAAATAGAACTAACAGCATACTTATGCTAAAATGAATTGTTTGAGTAAACTGAATAGCTTGAAATAGAAATGTTTTTGACAAGTAAACCGTACTTACATTTAAACTGCATTCTTATGCTTAACTGAATTATTTCAAATAGAACTATTTTTCAACATTAAAACTGTATCTACACTTAACTAAATTGTTACATATAACTGCTTGAATAGTTTGAAATAGAAATGTTTTTGACAATTAAACTGTGTCCTCGTGTTAAACTGAATTGTTTTAAATAGAACAGATTATTTACATAAAAATGGATTTGGCATTAAATAACCTACAAAGGTTGATATGCCATAAAACCAAACCAAACGTAATCTCTAAAAAGCACAAACTGCAAAGAAACATGTTGGCATCATATATATATATATAAGTACTTTTTAAATTGGTTGTTTTCTTTGTTTAATGGCATATCAACCATTGTAGGTCATTTAATGCCAAAGCTATTCTCCTAGAAGAACTGTCGTGGTACTATTTAACCCATAGCTAGGGGGATAAGGGGGTTCATACCTTTCCCAAGGGTATTTGCCTGAAAGTGAACATGATAGTGTGCCTCGAGTACGAACTTGTTTACTACGATTCCACAGTCCATCGCTTTAATCATTACACCATGAGGACACCCCCAGTACTTTTTAAGGTTTTAAAATATGGAATTAATTTTTGTTGAATAAAAAGTCTTCACTTTAAATAACATTACTTCAGAAATCAGGGGCGGGGGAGCTCAGGTGGTGTAATGGTTAGCAAAGTAGACTAGCAAGCTTTCACGAGTGCTCCATACGCATGGCCTTGAGCTACATCTAATCAAAAAGCTTAGTAACTTATCACTTCAGAAATATGGGTTTTTGTCATTATATATAGTTACAGAAGACAATTGTATACACTGTCTATTTGGGGAGTCTGGTGGGAATTCAGAGTGTTGAGGGCTTTGGGGCGGTGCTCTTCTTTAAGTTTTTATTTATTAATACTACCCCACTTGTTCTTTAATTTCATTATTTTAATCAATTCTGGTCGTGGCTATTGAAGAAGCACCAGACGAAAGGATCACTTGAGTGTTTTATCATTTTAAACAATGAAATAAAATGATTCCTGTTATTAAATTAATAATCTATGTACATATTTACCAACCCCTCCGCTCGGGCAGGATATGACAAGGTCAATTTTCAAGCAGAGTTTAACAGGATTGAATTCACAGTTTTCCTTCTCCTAGACTAGTTGCCTCACCAAGGCTGAAGAATATTAATGGTAT
>CAUZXS010005310.1:0-5000 GCA_963585895.1 Sepioteuthis lessoniana | reverse complement strand
TATATATATATATATATACACACACATACATATATATATATATATATATATATATAAGTAAGTAAAGTTAGCGACCATAGTCGAGGTTGACCCGAAGGCTCCCTTTTCGATAGCTACTACACCAAGGTGTAGGGGAGGGCGCTACTCCATTCCCTGGATTGCTCCACTTTACCCTTGAACCGTACCTTATAATGCTGAGTGTTAAGCAAGGTGGTATCAAGTTCCATTTTTAAAGTCTTTGGTATGACTCAACCTGGGATTGAACCCAGATCCGCTGGGCCAATATATATATATATATATATATATATATATATATATATATACACACACTTTATATATGTATGTATTCTTCAATCCAGAAATCTGAAGTAGTAAACAATTCTGTCAGGATAATTTAAAATACTCAAACTTCGAATATTTAGATATTCCCGGTAAAAAGCCAAATGTAAATGATATCACAGAGCAAATATTCCTTCAAGAAAAAATCTCCATGTTGGATCTTATGAAGTCCTGTTAAATTTTTTTTTTTTTTGTGTTTATCGATTCATATCAATGCTCTTTGGAGGATGAAAATAATTTCATAATCCTAATGTGACCAAATTTTGTTTTTTTCTTCTAAGTATATATATCATCATCATCATCATCATCATATCGCGCCGGCAGCACAGATATCCCTGACCCTCTCTCGCCACTCCTCCCTATCGTTCATCGCCCTAGGTAGGTCTTCAGGACAACAACCTGTATCCTCACATAGCTGCTGAATGTACGTTCGTGCTGGTCGTCCTGCCTTTGCGCGGCCATGTGTGGGGATCTATAAGAGTACATCTCTTATGAGTTCATCTCTGCTTCTCCAGCAATGTCCTGCATGTCTGGTTCGCCTAACTTGAATAGTTTTCGTGATAGGGGGCAGGTGGCCGTACAGTTGGTGTCTTGTGGGGTGTTGCTGCCAGGACTTGTTGAGGATTGCACGCAGCATTCTTATATATATATATATATATATATATATATATATATATATATAAAAAATGCACACACACATACAAAAAAATTGAGAACTACAGAAAGTTAACTCCCAATTTTACGTTCTTTCCATGTTCATTTCTGGTAAAAATTATAGTTCAGATATTAACTTTTAAAAGTTTAAAATACAGATAATTTTCAGCCACAATATGTGTTCGCGTGTGTGTGTGTGTGTGTAGATAGGCAGCATCCTTCATTTAAGCATGTTTGAGATATATATATATATATATATACATACATACAGACGCATATATAAAGACATATTCTGTCTATATAATTTTGTTAGGATCCTTTCAAGTTTCCTGAAATCAGCTTTAGTTTTAAGGTTGGAGTTGGTAAAGCCAAAGCTCTTGTCAGGAAACTTGAAAAGATCCTCATAAAATTATATAAACAAAATATGTATTTATTATTTAATCAAACATTATATATTACACACACGCATTCCCAAACATCTTGTTACACGGATACACATAAACACACTTGAAGACACTCAGATATAAATGTATATGCATGTGGGTACCTGTTATGTAATGGTTAGCAAGTTCAACGAGTACACAATCAATGGTGAGTTTGAGCGTCACTGTGTGTCCCCCTATACATATGATAGAGTGCCATGACTAAGCAAACTTGAGTAAATAAAAAAAAATGGGTATATGTATTTGTATGTGAGTGTGTGCAAGGGTTTTATTGAAAAAAGCGACAAAAAAAACACCCCCCCCCAAAAAAAAATACACCGAAGTCTCAGGTAAATTCAAGAATTTGTTTAAAACGCTTACCAAAACATTGATCTGTTGATAAAGGGAATGGTGTGCTTACCTGGAAATAAAAAAGAAAAATGGTAAATTTCAAATGCAATTAAATTTACCCCCCACCCAAAAAAACACACAAACCATATTTTGACACAAAAATAAAAAGAAAGACAAAAAAAAAAAAAAATACTGAACGAACAAAAAAAAAAAAAACAAACAAAAAAAAAAACCAAAAGACATAACGAAAACAATGATGAAGGAAAGAAGAAAAAAGAATTAAAGAAAAAAAAAAAAGGAATAGAAAAAAGGGAGAAATAAAAGAGAAAGAAAAAAGGAAACAAAGAAAAAAAAAAAATATGAATAAAAAATAAATTTAGCAATAAATCAAACATCAATAAATTCTAAAAGAAGTGATTTTCACCGAATTTGCTACACATTTACGATCGGTTAAAAGAATGATTTTCATTCTCACAAGGCGTTTTAATAAAATGATTTGTGCCAGACAAAACTAAGTGTACTATATAGCTATTAAGATTTACAATATTTCTCTTTCTTCTCTTATATATTATTATAAGAGTGTTGGTTGTTACTAAATCACTTTATGGGTAAGTGTCAAACCAAGTGAAATATAATATAGAGAGCGCTCAATATCTAGGATAGAGCTATTATATAATAATGATAAAAACATTTATATTAGGTATATATATTTAATTTATAGAATGTAGACTGTGACCCCTGGGTTTCATGAGTTTTTTGCAGTTAACTGCCCGATGATTGTTGTTTTGCAAAAAACTCCATGAAACCCAGGGGTTGCCGTCTAAATTCCATGAATTATATATATATATGTATATATATATATATATATACACACACACACACATACACACACACACATATACACACAGATCCATCGAAGCAAGATATATCTAGGGCTGGATTTACCAATAATTATAGTAGGGTTCACAGTTGGGGGTGGGGGACAAATCAGACGAATTTGGCATATGGTGTATTTGATTATAATCTTGTTGTAAGTCTATCTAAGTATTTCGTTATATAATATATTCAAAACCATAAGGGCTTCTGTACTGAAGTATGGGACATCTGTACAATAAGTATAGGGCCTGGAGTATGGGACCTCTGTACAATAAGTATAGGGCCTGGAGTATGGGACCTCTGTACAATAAGTATAGGGCCTGGAGTATGGGACCTCTGTACAATAAGTATAGGGCCTGGAGTATGGGACCTCTGTACAACAATAAGTATAGGGCCTGGAGTATAGAGCCTCAGTACAATGAATATAGCCTCAGAGTAGTCTTCAATTGGTAGGACATGGTAAATTTTGCTATATATATATATATATATATGAATGAGCATGTGTATAAATGTGTGTATATATATATATATATATATATATATATATATATATATATATACACACACATATATATATATATACTTATATATATTCAGAGGCAGAATGGGAAAATGGTTTGGCAATATATGTAAAAGAGATAATCCTATTGTTGAGGAAGAAGCGATAATAAGTGGACCAGTCATTCAAAAATAAACATGGATCAAGTGAGCCATCTCCAAGATATGGGACTTTTATGACCTTTATCTGCAATTGACGACAATAATCCATATATAAATGCCACTGGTTTCATCACTGTGTCCCGTGGAAGGTGCTGGAAAAGGATTGCAGGGAGGCAGCAGCAGCAGCAGACGCTTAGGGTAATTCCAGCCAGGGAGGAAGAGGAAAGGGCACCCACTACATGAATTCTTTTAGACAAACGGAAAACACCACAAACAAATAGTATATATATATATATATACACACACACACATATATATATATATATATATAACAAAGCACTTGCTGTCTGGATGTGGAACTAGTGAGTTTAAGTGCAAATGTATAATTATATTTGAACACACAAACATATATATAAAACAAATCTCTAACAATATGGATGTGGAAGCTGTGTTAAAATCAAAGTATATCAATGTATGAATCTATAATTATTTTCAAAATAGAACACACACAAGTGTGTGTGTGTGTGTGTGTAAGTATGTATGTGTGTGTGCAAGTGTATATATATATATATATATATATATATATATATATATATATATATATTTCTTTAAGAAAAACAAAAACCGGTCACATTAGGATTATAATCCTAATGTGACCGTTTTTTGTTTTTTTTTAAAGAAATTATTGCTCTGTGATGTCTGTTACAGTGAGCTCTTTACCAGGAAAATTTAAACGTTCATAGTTGAATGATTTTTTTGTCCTGACGGAATTATTCCCAACCCCGGTTTAACTGGACTGAATAATACACACACAAAAATGTATAGAAATAAAAAAAACACAAGGTCTTCAGAGGATAATTCTATTTATCGAAATATTAGACATCGTTAAATATTTCTACTAATAAAATTCATTCTCTAAATGAGGTCCTTGTGTTTTTACATCTTTCATACAATAAGATTTATTTTCAGCCCACCACCCTTGTGTGTGTGTGTGTGTGTGTGTGTGTAATGAGGAGGTGTTGTAATCGTTACTGTTGCAGGAAATGGATGTGGTGACCTGAGTTCAAACCTTGGACAAGTCTGTTTGAATTTCACATACAGCACTAATACTGTTCGGTAAAGTAGGAATCCAGCTATCCTCTCTCTCTGGCTACGGATAAATAATAGAACAAGTTGGGCTCTTTAACTTTGGTACGACAATTGATCTTCAAGTAAAACTCTGGATTCAAACCAGCGAGAGACTGTTTGCATGCTTGGTTTGGCTTGTTTTATGGCATATCAACCATTGTAGGTTACTTAATGCCAAATCCATCTTTATACTTATAAATAGTTCTATTTCAAGCAATTCAGTTTAGCATAAGTACACAGTTTAAATGTCAAATGGTTCTGACAATGTCAGGTGCTACATCTCTGGGCTGGGTTGGTTGGTTGTTTGGGTTTTATGGCATATCAACCTTTGTTGGTTATTTAATACCAAATCCATTTTTACACAAATAATCAGTTTTATTTCAAACAATTCAGTTAAGCATGAGAACACAGTTTAATTGTCAAAAATATTTTTATTTCAAGCTATTCAGTTTATTTAAACAGTTCTAATTCAGCTAGATCAGTTTAGTATAAGTATATATTTTGTTTATACATAGTGAAATGTCGAAACAGTTCTATATCAAACAATTCAGTTTAGCATAAGTATTCCAC
>CAUZXS010005309.1:97500-103263 GCA_963585895.1 Sepioteuthis lessoniana | reverse complement strand
TATTTTCCTTTTTTTCCCCTTCTTTTTGCGCCTATGATTATTAAGCCAAGAATGCATTTATTCGTAGCCACACAAATGGAATTGAAAATAGACATCGTTATAATATCAACCACCTGACCGAAGATAATAGGTGGTCAGTAATTGCTTTATTTCACATCACGAGTGAAATTCTATTTAATATTAAGTTTTCTTTTGCGTGTATTTGTGTGTATATATATATATATTTTTGGTTTGCTTGTTTATATTTTAACGAGGATAAATATCGATGAATTGTGATTTACGAATGGCAAACAGGAAATAAACCCTTAATTTCTAAATGTTTTTCTGTGACACACACACACACACACACACACACACACACACACACACACACAATAGATACATAGATTCCAACTATTCTACTTCGAGCCATGGGTAAATAGGGTAGATCGGGCTCTTTAACTTTGGTATGACAACCAGTCTAGAAGGAAGAATTCTAACCTATTATAGTCAGCTCAAAATTGACCTTCCCTCGCCTTCTGTTCGTGCAGAGGTGTTGGGTAAATATATTGGGATTAGAAGTCGGGGATAGGTACAAACCGTTAACAGTAGGAGTTGTGTGACTAAGGACGGCTCTATGCTTCGAAGGGAACACCGCTAGTATAAAAAGTAGAAATTGAAAATTCCCTCATGTCATGACCGTTACTAGAAGTTTCACGGGAAGAAGTCACGATCATCTGACAGAATATGACCTAATTTTGATCGTTTGATCACTGCGTTGGCAAGGCTTACAATACCTTGAGTTTATGCCTTGCAGGGAGGGGTTCCGGTTGTGAGGCTGTTGTAATCTAACAAAAAGGGTCACGAAATGAGAAATAACCAAAACGGAGGTTGGAAATGAAATGGAAATCTTTATAACATTAACAACATACCATACTTGCCAGTAACGTGAAGGGGGTAACAACTGCTAGTGGTGATTAGTATATTTTCTCCATTTGTCATACGTCCCACCAACCGGACGAATTTGGCACAAGACAGGGCGCCTCAGACACCGAGCGATAAACTTAGCTCCGAGGAGGAGGAGGAGGAGGAGGGTTAGAGCTCGAGGGTATGGCCCCCTGAGACCTGAAGAGGGTCCGCCGCGCGACAGGAATGCTGGGCTTCCCTAGAACCCACGTCAGGCAACCTTGATCTGGCGAAGCATCACTGCCAAAGGCAATTAGGATATTTTTACCCCACCTCACAATAGTCTCCAACGTATTTATGAGGAATGGGACATATCCATTAATGTTCATAGATAGGATGCATAACAAACTAAACTACCTGTGATGTTGGTATACAGTTTTGGAAGTATAAGGTGAATGGAGGACCCTTTTGTCGTCATCACTCCAAGGTACACTCAGACCCGGAGTGATAGTACTTGTGTAAAAATCTGAGATAATTTGAACGAGAATTCAAGTTGTTATTGTAAATTTCTGCGTTCAAATAGACCTTTATCCCTAACACAACTGGTCACACAAATTTTTAGATCTACAGCTAAGTGAAAAATTAAAAAAAACGTAGACATCATTTGAGATACAGAGGCTGTTTTAGAAAAATTGATATAATTTCGTAAGCTCCCGTGAATTGTAACGTACAAATCGACTTTTTAAGATTAGAAAAAAAAAGCCAAAAAAAAACCCAAAAAAAAACCAACAACAAAAAACAAAACAAAAACAAAGAAATAAAAAAATCCCCAACACTAGGGGTTAACTTATACAGCAGGTTTAAAGTCCAAACAGCTACAACCGGTTGATCAGTCCGTGGAAAGTATTTGAATTGTAGCCGTACTGCATATTGCCCAGATGGCTGTGGCTGTAGAATACACCGACTGCAACTCTGCAGATGGTTAAGACCCCCCCCTATGAGTGTCCTGAATATGGCACTAAACAATCTGATAGTGAGGTTCCAGTGATGCTGGAACTTTGGGGAATGCAGAGCACCCCTTCATTGCCATTGCTCTCAGGTCCACTCTGGCCCGGAATGGTAGCACCTGACAGGACCCTATCTATAGTTTAAATAGAACTAAACTGCATACTCATGATAAAACTTACTTGTTTGAATTAAAACTGTTTGACTGAAATGAATAGCTTGAAATGGAAGTGTTTTTAACAATTAAAATTTGTACTTACATTTAAACTGCGTACTTATGCGAAACTAAATTGTTTGAAATGGAATATTTTTTGACATTGGAACTCTACTTACACTAAACTGAATAGTTTGATGTAGAACTGTTTTGACATTTAACTGTGTATAAACAAAATCTGTACTTATACTTAACTAAATTAGCTGAATTATAATTAATTATAGCTTGAAAAAGAAATGTTTTTTTACAATTAAACTGTGTACTCATGCTAAACTGAATTTTTTGAAATAGAACTGATTATTTGTACAAATATGGATTTAGCATTAAATAACCTACAATAGTTGGTATGGCATAAAACCCAAACAACCTATGTACTGTATACACTGACCCCAAGTTTTGGAGAGATATTTTTTTCCAGACTTAAAATTACGACGGGTGCGTCGCAGTCTCGGTTTGCTTACGAAATGATATCAATATTTCTGAAACACCCAGTATATTTCAAATGATGTCCAAGTTTTTTTTAAATATGTTTTAACAGGCAGTATAACCTAAAATTTGAATGACCAATGGTGTAAGGGATAAATCCATACACAGACCGTTACACATTTGTATACAATCAATTCTGTATGAGGTGCTACCAGAAAGTTGCAGGAAATTAAGCAGAAAGCAGATTTCCTGAATGTCGATAAGAAATTCAACGCAGAGCAGATCTGTCCATTTGGTGGTCGTCCTGAGACTATTAAAGCCAAAATAGATGCTTAAGTAACGACTGAACAAATCGTGATTCAGTTGTCAGCATTGCATTCAAATCAGCCGAACAGCAGATTTGAAGGTGAGACATAAAATTACACTGACGATTTAAGAGCGTTACGCATTTGTTCACATATAAAATATATACATATACATAGCACACACACACACACACATACACACACACACACACACACACACACACACACACACACACACACACACACATATATATATATATATATATATATATATATAATGTGCTGTGTATATGCATGTATTTTATATATATATATATATATATATATATATATATATATATATATATAAATTTGGCGACCGTAGTCGAGGGTGACACGAAAGCTCCATTTCCAACAGCTACTACACCAAGATGCAAGACAGGGCGCTACTTAATTCCTTGGATTGCTCCACTTTACCCTTGACCCTTATCTTATAATGCTGAGTTTTAAGCAAAGCGGCATCAAGTACCATTTTTGAGTCTTTTGTATGACTTGACCTGGGATTGAACCCCAGTCTCCCGAACCATTGGCGAACTGTACCCACCCTTTCTAACTAAATATATTTGGGCGAGTCAAAGATTTTTATCGTTAAGGGTTTTCGGACTATTGTCTCAATCTTTATTGTTATTTCCACAACGTTTCTTAATTATAAAAATCATCAAGCTTCGTTTCAGAAATTTAGACAACTAATGAGTCAAAGATTATTCAATATTTTGGTACGCGAAGTAGTTCAACCTGTGGCAGGTAATAACGTGGTAGTTGATGCGCTGACACAGCGTGCATTGCTTTGCTAAGTGTGGTCTTTAAAAAAGCAGAGATTAACGTGCAACGTAGTCTAAATTTTGAATTCATGTTTAATGACTTCGAACTGAGCCATCATGCCACGAAAGCAACCCCAAAATATTTGTTGAGCGAAAGATCAAATCGCAGCCAATCAAAGATCAGAAACCAGATGGTCCAACCAAACACTGAATAAAATCGACTGAAAATATCAAAGCTCTCATCATCTCTATCCAGAGATCCCATCAACATCAAAAATACCCCTTACCAAAGGATTAAACAAGACCCTACGAACAAAAACAATGTTGCCTAGATGTTGGTAACTCAAAGAAGTCTCCGTCAACAATTAACAATCATTTATTGGACTGTATTGTTATGAGAGTAAGATGTCTAATATTCTTATTGAAAATAGTCGCTTTATTATTCAGATATACTGTTCGATGTTCAGACTGCATACAGAAGCAAGAGAGAGAGAGAAAGAGAGAGAGAGAGAGAGAGAGAGAGAGAGAGAGAGAGAAAATCTGTAAGGGTCTGTGAACAGAGACACATAGAGAAACTTCTCAGACCCAACCGAAATCTCCGAACGCCAACTTCTAACTGACAAATTGTAACATAGCCATGATACGGATATGTAAAAATTGTTCATAAACATATAGGAATCCGAAAACACGAAATTCACGAAATTGGTTCAGGTACGAAACTTTTATTCACCTTTTTGAGTTTAAAGGTTTTTCGACATGAAGAGAGAGAGAGAGAGAGAGAGAGAGAGAGAGAGAGAGAGAGAGAGAGAGAGAATCTTTCTATGCTGACTGCTTTTACATCGTCAGCTCTCAACCCAACCAACGCGCGGCGCCCGTAGCGCACAAATTCGTCTGGCCTCAGCGGGCCCCGAAAGTCAACCTATTTCTTCTTCCGAGGCAGCAACTCAACTCACTGCTTTTTCTCCAATCCCCAAATCCCAAAATCCTCAATCCACGCTTCCGGTGCGTGTCGTTACTCACATCCCCTGGTCCCAATTTCTATCTAGGATTTTTATTTTTTATCAGGCTCTCTTAAAAATGTTATAAAAATGGCTTTACAAATTATATATTTAATGTTTGCTTCATTTTTTGTTTAATCCTTTTAGTGGGGTGATTTTATTCTTAATGTTGATGTGATATCTGGATTGAGATGACGAGGGCTTTGATATTTTCAGTCGATTTTTGCCATAAATAACAGCCAAACCAAATCATATATATTTGATCTATATGTATAAAGAGGATTTGGCATTAAATAACCTACAATGGTTGATATGCCATAAAACCCAATCAAACTAAATCATATATATGTACAAAAATAATCTTTTATCCTTTATTTACATTTTTCGGACCATTGTCCTCATCTTTGCTGCCATGTTTATCACAACGTTTCGGCCGTTGTACGCTCCGGCCTTCTTCAGGTGGTTGGAATGTCAAACTTAACCCTTTATTTCGCTTAGCAGGGTAGTCTGTTCTTGTTCCACGAGCCATGTTAACTGGATGTCAATTATTAGTTATCTCCTGTTAATTTCCCCTCGGGTATTGAACTCACACTCTTTGGGTATGTCACACGATCTAACTAACGACTTTATCCATTGTGCCATGTGTCCTTGAAGACAGCTGTGTATAAATTTCTGGGTATTATAAACCTAGTGTCTTCAGCAACCATTTTTACCAGTGCTTATATTATAATTTTGCCGTTATCATTGCATTTTTTTTTTTACAAGAGCTCATATTGTAACTTTGTAAATAATGTACATAATAACACATCTCAGAAATATAGACAGATCTTTTATCCTTATAATTCTGTCAACAAGATATTTTTTCTCGTTTTCTCTGATTTTACGTTACCTCTCACTCAAATTCTAGTTCCATCATGCGAGATTCATGTAAACTTTTCGAACATTTTTTAAAATAATTTCTTTACATATAAAAATTCATGGCATCATTATAATGACATTAAAGGATTTTCCTAGCCATTCTCTGACCTTACATCACCTGTCAACTAAATTGTCTATGAAATACGATTTGATCAATGCAAATGTTTTCAGCATTCTTTTATTCATAAAATAATGATAGCATAATCATTAAG
>CAUZXS010005309.1:0-92500 GCA_963585895.1 Sepioteuthis lessoniana | reverse complement strand
AGTACACAGTTTAATTCTATTTGACCCATAGATAGGATCCTATCAGGTGCTACCACTCCGGGCAGAGTGGATATGAGAGCGATGGCAATAAAGGAGTACACCGCATTCCCCCAAACTCCAGCATTATGGGAGCCTCACCATCAGATTGTTTGCCCAGTCCGCTGGGGCTGTAGAATACACCGACTGCTTCTCTGCATATGACCCTAAACAATCTGATGGTGAGGTTCCAGCAATGCTGGAGCTTTGGGAAATGCGGAGTACCCCTTCATTGCTATCGCTCCCAGGTCCACTCTGGCCCCGGAGTGGTAGCACCTGATAGGGCCCTATCTATGGGTTAAATAGAACTAACAGCATTCTTATGCTAAAATGAATTGTTTGAGTAAATTGAATAGCTTGAAATAGAAATGTTTTGACAATTAAACCGTACTTACATTTAAACTGCGAGCTTATGCTTAACTGAATTATTTGAAATAGAACTTAACCGAATTGTTACATATAACTGCTTGAATAGTTTGAAATGGAAATGTTTTCGACAAACTGTGTACTTATGCTAAACTGAATTGTTTTAAATAGAACAGATTATTTACATAAAATGGATTTGGTGTTAAATAACCTACAAAGGTTGATATGCCATAAAACCCAACAAACCAAACCAAACCATCAGATTGTTTAGTGTCGTAAACAGGACATTCGTTGGCGGGGGTCTTACCCCTCTGCAGAGAAGCAGCCGGTGTATTCTACAGCCCCAGCTAATGTTTTTAGCAGCCCTGACTATGAGGCTAAAAATAAGCTGACTCTCCTGAGTATAACACAAAACTGAAACATGGTGAGGCCCCTCTCTTGAGATTTGGAGAGTGAAAAGTACTTCTTTATTGTCATTACTCCCAGATCCACTATTGTTGTATAGCCATAATCATAACAGTGATTTACGAACGAACACACTTCTTTATAAAAATATGTATCTCTCACACTTTATTCTCGAAATCGTTGATGTTTCTGTGTTATCTTCAAGAACCCACTTAGCACTTTTCCGCAACTTGGCTGGGGTTGCTCAACTGGGAGTCGCTGAGGGCCACAGCCCTCAGTCTGCAAGCTGGCCCTCACTCTGGCCTTCCTGTCCAACTCTCTCAACTGCCGCCGGCACCTGCCTATATTCTTTCATAACGTCCACTTGCTTCCGCTTCTTCTTCCGCTTGTTTACACAGGTGCATCTCTGATTGACGGGTCGGCCAGGGGTCAATATATAACACTTTGACTCGGAATATTATTACCTGATAGGAGCCATTTAACATGTCAGATAGACCTTTTTGCAATTTATTTGAAGTAAAAATACCTGATATCATATAACTTAGTGTTTGCAATTCCTAAACTCTTGGCATAAAATGAGCATAGACGGGTTGACATGCCGTTAAAACCAAACTTTTTGAATTGTCTTTAAAAAAAAAATAATAGATACAAACGGATCGCTCAATCTCAACCAAAAGACTGAGACCCAGTGTTAATTGCCCAGTCGGCTAGGGCAGTAAAATATAATGACTGCATCTCAGTAGAGGGGAAAGACCCTCACCCCAATGACTGTCCTGGATATGAGACTAAACAATCTAATGGTGAGGTTCCAGTAATGCCGGAGCTTTGGGGAATGCGGAGTATCCCTTTATTGCTATCGCTCCCAGTTCCACTCAAGTCCAGAGTAGGATCCTATCTAGGGGGTCAAATAGAACTAAACTAAGTACTTATGCTAAACATAACTGTTTGGAATAGAACTATTTAGACATTTCATTGTTTGTAAACAAAAATTATACTTATAGTAAACTGGAGTGGTTGAACTTAAGTTGGCGTTAAATGACCCCAAAAAGGTTTATAATCCGTAAAACAAAACAACCAACCAACCTAGTGTTAAAAAAGATTGAGACCTAGAGTAAAAAACAGACTGAGACCTAGCGTTAAAAAAAGACCTATCTTGTGGACTTTGCAGTTCCAATGAACCACAGGGCGAAAATGAAAGAAAGTGAAATGATAAACAAATAATTGAATCTTGCCAAATAGCCGAAAAAGGTATGAAACCTGAAGATGACGGTGATAATAAAAATAGATGGTGCCCTCGGAACTCTCAGCAACAGTTTGGGAAAGAAACTAGTGGAATAGGATGTTATGCGAAGAATCAAGACCATATAGACCACAACATTGTTAAAATCGGCTCGAAAATTTGGAAGAGTCCTGGACATCTGATCAGACTCTCTATCACTCAGACTTCTGTGAAATTATTCGCTGAAGCTGGAGTAAAAACCTCTCAAAGAGTATAATAATAATAATAATGATAGTAGTAATAATAAACAAATGATATATGCACAACCCAGCACCTATCGTAGAAAATGCCACGCATAAACTCCTATGGGACTTTAACATACAATCGGATCACCTAACCCCGGCCAGAAGACCAGACTTAATAATGACAAAAAAAAAAAAAAGGAAAAAAAAAAGAGAACTTGCAAAATAGTCGACTTTGCTGTCCCGGCTGACCACAGAATAAAATTGAAAGAATGTGAAAAGAAGGATAAGTACCTGGACCTTGCTAGGGAATTGAAAAAACTGTGGAACATGCAAGTGACAATTATACCAATTGTAATTGGTGCATTTGGAACAGTAACTAAAGGATTACTAAAGGGACTGAAGGACTTGGTTGTTGGCGGACGAGTGGGGACCATCCAAACGACAGCATTACATGTTACATGTTACATGGCCATGTACATTACATGTTACATGGCCATGTTACATTACATGTTACATGGCCATGTGCGAAATGTACATCGATTGTTCATAATGCTCATAACCACATATAGATAACATAGAACATATAAAGAACATAGGAATCTCGAAATTCGAAAACAGATAACGACTTCTTGTTTAGGTACGAAACCTTTTTATTAACTTTGAGTTAAAGGTTTCGACATAAAGAGGAGAGGCACAATCTTCTATGCTGTCTTATTCATTTGGCCCTCATCTCGAGCGGCCCCCATAAGGCGCAAGTTCGCCTCGTGTCTGCGAGCTCCAAAAGTCGATCCTCCTCGTTTGGCGTCTAGTATTCAACTCCCTAACTTTCTTTCAATTCTCCACAAACCTCTGCGCGCTTCCGGTGCGTGACGTCACTCGCACTTCATCACCCGTTTCGTCTCGGACTATTGTGACATCTGAGTGACACCTTTGTCCGCCTGCGCGCGCCCACGTTAACACCTGCATCAATGTTTGCACCTAACTAGCCCGTGTGCTGAGCTGAAAGGTTCTCAGCCTAACTAAACTAAAACACTGGTGTAAAAAAACAACTCTCAAACGAGTAAAATAATAAACTCTCAAGAAGTAAATAATGATAATGATAATATGAAGAGGCGGTGATACCAACTATGGAATAAGAAAGTGACGGTGATACCTATTGTAACTGGCGCACTCGGTACAGTCACCAAAGGATTGGTACAGGGACTGGAGGACGAGTAAAGGCCAACCAAACTACAGCGTTATTGTGATCGACCAGAATACTAAGAAGAATCCTAGGGACAAGAGGTGACTTGTGGTCGCTTAGGCTCCGGCGGAAGACCATCAGCTAACGCTGATGTAAAAAAAACATCAACTCTCAAACGAGTAAATAATAATGATATGAAGTGACGGTGATAACAACTATGGAGCATGAAAGTGACAGTGATACTAATTGTAACTGGCGCACTCGGTACAGTCACTAAATGATTGCAAAACATTTTTGTTTAATGGCATATCAACTTTCTTGGTTGATGTCAAGTCCATCGTTCTGTGGTACTATTTAAGCCATAGCTGGGAGGATAAGGGGTTCATACCTTTCCAAAGGATAATTTTTCGAAAGTGAACGTAATAGCGTGACTGGAGTTCGAGCTCACTTACTACGAATCTGTAGTCCAGCGCCTTAACTATTACGCCACGAGGACACCTCGCCCAAAGGATTGTTATAGAGACTGGAGGACTTGGAAATAAGAGGACTAGTGGAGACCAACCAAACAATCGCATTGTTGATATCGACCTAAATACTAAGGAGAGTCCTAGGAACTTGAAGTGACTTGTCACTCAAGACTCCAGTGGAAAAGCATCAGCTAAGGCTGGCATGAAAATAACAACATGAATTGACGTACAATGAACACAATTCCATCTAAGCCTAAAATAACTTTGGACTGGTTGACGTGCCGTTAAAAATTAATCATTGCATTCATCGCTTCAAGGTCTCTTATAATACCAAGACTCTAGAGGTACTCCTGGTGTAATGATTACTATCATAGAAAATGGACACGGCGACTCTGGTTCAAATTTTAGTCGGAGCTATGTTTGCATTTCACATAGCCCTGAAACCATAGAGAAAGTGTTGGAATCTAATTCTCCTCCCTCCAGCTATGGGCAAATAGGACAGAATTGGCTCTTTAACCTTGTTATGGCGACCAGATGAAAACGAAAAATCTGAATTGAAACCTGTTGAACTCTGCTTAAAAACTGACCTTCTGTCACTTCCTGTTCGTGCAAAGGGGTTGGATAAATGCACTAATACCGAGACTCACCTACCTGATGGTTTGAAGCGTAATGGGTTCCCGTTTAAACAGCTTAACCGAATATGAGCACTTTACAGTAAGAAAACTGTGTTACAAGTGCGTCAGTTGCAGTGTACAAACCATTCTATTCTTTTATGCATTGGCATTTATGTGACTGCCCCCACGATAGATGTTATACGCATCATACGGGGTCCATAAATACGCTAGCACTTAGATAATTCAGGCTTCGGTTTCAAAGAGAAAGCATCTAAAAGCAAATAAATCGCACAGTTGGGTGGAGAGAAGACAACACTCACATATTTTGGGGTAGGAAGAAAAATGACAAATATTGTAAGAAAGAGAGAGAGAGAGAGAGAAAGAGTGAGAGAGAGAGAGAATATGTGCGAATGGAAAAGAGAAAGAGGAAGAATGAAAGGCCCCCCCCCGCCGCCAAAAAAGGGGAAAGCGAAGAAAAGCAAAGAAAGAAAGGGAAAAAGTAGATGAAGGAAGAATGGGAACGTAGAAGATATAGAAGATTTAAAGAGTCTTTGAAAGAGAAAGAGATAAAAGAGAGAGACGGATATAAGAGAGCAACAGGTTATATATATATATATATATATATATATATCATCTGAATTCAAACCTGTTAAATTACGCTAAAAATTGACCTTGTGTCACATCCTACTTGTGGAGGGGGTTTGGTATATATATATATATATATATAAATATATTAGTATTAAGGTATTAGTCCTAAAATGAACGTAATAGTTCGACTTGAGTTTGAACATGCCTATTTGAGAGAGAAAGAGAGAGAGAAAGAGAGAGGTGTACACAATGATTTCTGATATTGCACTAGCTGCCGCTCCTTGAGTAGTCCTATAAATCCCATAGACTGTCGTAATTTTCTATCAACTTTAGTGCTAGTTTTCGAACTCTTTCTCTCCCACTCTTCTCGAATTACATTCTCTGAAACGTCAATTGACAACTAACTTACAATGTGATATATATATATATATATATACACACACTTTTCTAAATGGCCATCTGATGATTTAGTAATAACTTTCACCTTTCGACTGAAATTTCACTCTTATTAAAAATATAAAAAGGACTTAAGGTGGGAAAATGTCCATTTTTCTCAAATGAAACCCTTCTCGAGTCATTCATGCTTGTCTTTAAACAGTGAGATGAACTCTTGTGCCCTGAGTCTCAAGTATTTACAGCAGTTTCAAGTCTCATTAGCAATTGCAACTTTTAAGTGAGCGATCATAAATTTTGTGAAAGAAACCACTTAGATGATTTATCCTCTCAATACTTAGGAAGAACACACACACACACACACACTTGCTCCTTTTCTTATTTTATGACGAGTTCACAATGTGTTTAAAATTGAATGGCTGTTATAATACATACATACGTACGAACAAATGGTATCTGTACAACACAGAATTTGTCCGGGAGAATGAGACGCATAAACTTCTCTGGGATTTTGTGATACAAACGGATCCCCTAATCTCAACCAGAACAGGCGATAGTCAACAACAACAACAATAATATTAAAAAAGAAAAAAGAGAACCTGCTAGATTGTGGACTTTGCTGTCCCGGCAGACCACAAAGTAAAATTAAAAGAAAGTGAAAAGAGAGATAAGTACCTAGACTTTGCTAGAGAGCTGAAGAAATTATGGAACATGAAAGATATTGTGATACCAATTGTAATCGGTGCGCTCGGTACAGTCGTTTAAGGATTTGTAAAAAGGATAGAGGACTTGGAAATAATAATGCTGTAGTTTAAATGGTCTTCACTCGTATTCTTAAGCTCGGCCAGAATACTGAGAAGAGTCCTGGAGAATTGCTGTCTCACAAAATCCAGTGGAAGACCATCTCAAAGGAGTATAAATGATATCACCGAATCTGGGCTAGACTTAGTGGTAATTAACAAAAAAAAAAGAGATATAATGGACACTGCCGTTCCAGTGGGCTGCAGAGTGGAAATCGAAGAAAACGAAAAGAGAGGCAAGTACTGGGACCTTGCGAGAGAACTAAGACGGCTGTGAAAGATATCGGTGACAGAGTACCAATTTTAATTGGCACGTATTGAACAGTTCCCAAAGCCGTGGAAAGGGGACTGGAAAAGTTGGAAATTGAATGACGAAACCATCCAAACTACAGCATTCGGCCAGAATATTGAGAAGAATCCTAGAGACCTAAAAAGACTTGCTGCCTCTCAGACTCTAGTGAAAGGCCAGCAACTAACACTGGTGTAAAAAACTTGCTGGGAGTATAATAATAATAATAATAATAATAGTGCCAATCGTATTTGAACTCTTAGAACAGTTCCCTAAAACCTGGAAAAGAGATTAGTGGAAGAATTGAAACCATCCACATCACAGCTCTTCTAGAATATGTAAGAATACTGAGAAGAGTCCTGGAGACCAGTGGAAACACACTGTAACTCGGACTCCAGCGAAAAACCATCAGTTAAAAGTTTTGTTTTTTTTGTAATGACATTTCAACCTTTGTACGCTATTTAATGCCAAATCTCAATTCTTTTTGTAAATATGCATCCACATGTATTGATATATGAGTAGAAATAATTTTCATTAGCTATTTCTCTAGATGCAGTTGTCCTTCAGCCAACACCTTTAAGATAAAAAGTGTTAGGTGTTTGTTTACCATAAGAACAGTTTGTAGAAAACGGTCGTGACTTGATTATATAAGTGCTAGGCCTTGATATGACAAACCGATTAATCGAACACGACCTCTCCGATCAGCAGTCCGGCACAAGTAAGGGCCAAAATGGAGTGTTACAGGTCACAGACGACTCAACCATGATCACGTTCTCATTTGCTGCTGAAGCTCGTGATCTGGAGAGTGTTGAGTATTCTTTCTTTGTTAATACTCCCAGATCCACTCTGATCCGGAGTGGTAGAACCTGTTAGATTGGTTAATTAAAGCCTTACGACAGAATACATTTACATGAGACAAAAATACGTGATATCACATATTGGCCTAGTGGGTAGAGTGTTCGCCAATAGTCCGGATGACCGGGGTTCAATCCCAGGTCGCGTCATACCAAATACTTTAAAAATGGAACTTGATACCTCCTTGCTTATCACTCAGCAATATAAGGTACGTATCAAAGATAAAGTGGAGCAATTCAGGGAAAGGAATAGCGCCCTCCCCTACACCTCGGTGTAGTAGCTATTGAAAAGGGAGCCTTCTGGTCGCCCTCGACTGCAACTTTACCTACTTTAAATATCCGTACGCAAAAAAAAAAAAAAAATTCTTAAAGAAACAACTACAAAAAATATCAGCGTGTACAATAGACGCGATTCCCTAACCTCAGGGCATAAAATAACGGGTTTATATGACGTTAAAGTCAATCAAATGTCCTATTTTTAATGAAGAGAGTTTTTTTTAAAATTTCGTTTCGTATTAGATCAGAATTTGAGAGAGAGAGAGGAAGAGAGAGAGAGAGAGAGAGAGTGTGTGTGTGTGTGAGAGAGAGAGAGAGAGAGAATTGTGTCAAAGATCCTGATGCAGTTTTTCCTTCGCTAGAATAAAATGGCCCCGTTCGCTTATATCTACTGATCAGGTCTCTTATTATTGTCAAATTTGCGAAGACTTATGAATTAGTATTTCTTTTATAGCAACCACGACCTTTAAAGGCGGGAAAGGTCAGGTGCCTCGTAGCTGGTCTATGTTTACGGATCGCAATTCCTTCTCACTTGTCGAACCTCTTGGCCGCCTTGCAAGAAGAACTGACATTTGGCGTTGATGCTCACACTGGGGTTTTGCAAATTAGAAGGTTAGGGGGTGCAGAGTGAGACTTGCAGCCCCTGGTCTGAGGAGCTGAATTTACACTTGATAGGGTTAGAGGCTTCCTAATCTTATAGAAACAAAAGAGAACCAGCTGTGGGTCGATGTGTTGTCCAATGAGAAACATCAACTCAGATTTAAAGTTCCGGATCTTGGGCCGAGTATACGTTTCATTCGTTTCTCCCATATGCGCACAGATGCTCGTTTAGGAGGTGTTGCAAGATTTGCTAAGTGTAAAAAAAAAAAAAAAAAAAAAAACGAAAAAAAGAAAAAGAAAAGAAAAAGGAGGGGAAATGGATGATGAGCAAAAGTATGTTATTGGCGGGCGTGTCAGGACTGGAAAGAAATGAAAAAAAAAAAAAAAAAAAAAAAAAAAGGTGATTGACCTCTGGTATCTACGTCCGTAAATAAAGATTAAATTACTTACATCGACTGAATTATACGCAGTTCTGTTTAAATTAATCGGGATGGCTGAGAATCAAATGTTGGCAGGCAACAACAACAACAACAATAACAAAAGAAAAAGAAAAAGAGTGGGAAGTTTGTGTAGCGCCAAGCTATTTAAGGAATTACATCGAAGATTGCTCGTCTTTAATGTGTTTATCGCAGAAATTTTTGGCTGGATCATGAGTTTTCTTTTAAAAATTCAAATAAGTAGAGAGGATAGATTAGATGGATAAATATGCAGAGTGTTGCATTGCCAACTCGTTCGCTAAATAGAGAAAGGCGTCAAACAATAGAATATACGAATATTCAACTTGGTAGATTAGCATAAAGAGCAGACCATGTATGACGACGTAAGCTGAAATATCTGACTGGGTTTTTAGATAGATACAAATATACCTCACTTGAGGCAGACCGAAAAAAGGATTAAAACATCGGCTCTATCATCCATTGTTCCTGGGAGGTCTTCAGGGCTATATCCTGTATCGGCACAGAGTTATTGTATATAGGTTCTAGTTGGTCGTCCTGCCTTTGCTCGTCCACATGAAGGGGTCCACAGGCGTATATCGCTTATGAGTTCGTCCTTAATTCTCCAGCAGTGTCCCGCATGTCTGGTTCTTCTAACTTGGATAGTTTTCGAGACGGGTGGTAGGTAGACATACAGTTGCTGTTTTTGGGGTGTTGCCTCCAGGATTCGCTCGATATTGCTCGCAGCATTCTTGTGTAATTGCCATCAAGCTTTTTCTCCGTACATTTAGTTAGCGTCCATGTAGTGCATCCATATAGTAGTATCGACACGACGGTTGATTGGGAAAAAACTATGTTTTATTTTATTGGTCAGGTCTGACTTCCATATGACTGATAGAGTATCGTTAGCTCTCCATGCCTTTGTTAGTCGCGTGTTGATGTCTTTCTGGGTTGATGATACGCTGCTTCCTAGATAGTTGAACTTGTCCACTTGTTATATATATATATATATATATATAGTCATCCACAGACAGATCTGTTTCGTTCTATCAGAACTCATCAGCGTGGCTAGACAGTATCTTCCCGTTGCTGGGATCGAAACCCGGTTGACTCAAATGCCAAGCCAAAGCTTCTAACCATTCAGCTACGAGCTGCGAAGTAAATTTTAAACGGTTATGAATCACAATTACTATAGTTTGCATACATCCGTTCAACGGTTGCCGAGACCTCAATTCATCTACGAAGAGGCTTGCAAGAGACGCTAATGACAACACGATTACTTCTTCGCCAGAGAACTCAACCCCACGGGGAAGATATTGTCAGTAAGTTATACACAGAAAATAAGAAAGAGATTAAGAAAGAAAGAATTTGAAGCCATTCACAGAAATAAAAGAAAAAATACCACAGAAAAAAAGAAAGATGATAGAATGGAAAAGAGTGTCACTTTAAGAAATGTTTTAGTTGATAATTATTATTACGTTGAAACAAGTGAAAGTAAAACTTCCTTATCATTTCGACAGAAACTCTAACAAATATTGTCAGTACAATGAGAGCATTAGATTATGTTTTTAACTGAAAACTGACTATTTTTTCATTCGTAGAGACAACCGTTGGCTAAGAATTTTTGTCAATGATTTATTTGTAAGCTTCAATAAGTATCTAATATGTCTTTAGATGTCTAGGTTGCTGACAATCTTCGTACACGCGCGCACACACACACAAACATACACAAGCTTGATTGATTTGGTTTGGTTTAGCATTGTTTTTTATATCAAACTTTGTGGGTTATTTAATGACAAATCATATATATATATATATATATATATATGTGATTAGAGAGTGAATATTTCGGAGATAACTTTTTAGACCAGTCAAAACTCATTTGTTCGCACTCAGTTAAGTGATTCAGTGTTCGCTAATAGTCCTGGAGACCGTGTTCAATCCCAGGTCGCGTCAGACTAAAGACTTTTAAAATGGTACTTTATACCTCCTTGCTTAACACACGGCAATATAAGATACATATCAAGGGTAAAGTGGAGCAATCCAGAGAAAGGAGTAGCGCCCTCCCCTACACTTCGGTGTAGAAGCTATTGAAAAGGGAGCCTTCTGGTCACCCTTGACTAAGGTCACCAAATTTACTACTTATAATTCTATTTAATATTAGTCATTTGTTTGCATGCTGTTTGATGGTTCCAATTGTTGCAATTTAACATTTTTTATTCTATTTATAAAGTATTTTTATCCGATACGAACAATTTGCACACAGCTGTATGGTTTCAAGTAATTAATAATAATAATCCTTAATAAATGATTGAAGAGTTCTAAATGGGACCCTAGATGGGATCTTAACAGGTACTACCAATCTGGGTCACAGCGGACCTGGGAGAAATGGTAATGAATGGATACTCCGCATTTCTCAAAATTGAAAACTGGAGCCTCACCATCAGAATCAGTTTAATTCCATACCCAGGATACTCAAAGTCTTGTTTTTTCTCAACGCGATTGACTGTCAGTTACTAATTTCGAGCACCTTTAAGATAAAGAGTTGGGCGTTTGTTTGCCACAAGAGCACTTTGTAGAATACGGCCAGAGCAATCATATAGATGGTAGGGTTTGAAATGACTGGCCGATTCATCGGATCGGTCCTCTCCGACTGATTGTCCAACCCAGTAAGGGCGAAAGTGGAATCTTTTAAGCTAGGTGAACTCATCAGTTGCCAGGTCACGGACTACTCAGCCACCAGGATCCGTCCTCAAACCTTATGGGTCGCCACCCTCTAGCTCAACTGAGAAATTTTGCGTTTTGACTTTCGTCAGTTAGATTTTGGGGTTTCAGCAAATTAAACAAATAGATGAAATAATTAAAAAGGTAACAGAGCCTTTAAATTTCCAAACTCTTTTCATTTAGTAAGCTTGGATTAGTTTGGCACATGACAAGAAGTAAAGGGAGCCCACTGAGAATCTAACTAACAAGGGAATGCTATCCTAACCATTACATCACACGAGAGGCACAGAGTCTTGTTAGATAATTGATATTAAATCAGACTTTTCATGAAATTCTTATGGATTCTACTTGTATCTGTTATTTTTTTTACGAAAAATAGGTTTGATTTATTTTTTTAGCATCATATGAACCCTTTTTTAAAATGCTAAAATTTGATACACATAAGTTGAACACAGGATATTCTGATCTAATAGTAATATATATACAATTAAAGGATTTCGAGTAACGTTGAATTCATGGTGTCTTGAAGGAGAACACTGAATTCAAAGCAATTGTACCCCATTTAAAAATTGACCAAGTGTAGTATCCTGCTCGTGGTGAAGGGTTGGGAAATTACAGACTCAATATTTTTTGAGAATTAATTTTTATTTATTGCAGACTTTTTGTCCTCATCTTGGTAGTTTTTGTGTTGTTTCTTCTTTCACTATGTTTCGGCCAAATTTCACAACAACTATGGAAGGCAGTAATTACTGGGGATATGGTTACAAGGCTCAGCATTCCTATCCGAGGTCGCGGTAAATCACCTGAAGAAGGTCAGAGGTGAAATTTGGCCGGAACGTAGTGAAAGAAGAAACAACACAAAAACTACCAAGATGAGGACAAAAAGTCTGCAATAAATAAAAATTAATTCTCAGATTAAGTAGCCTCATCTCAAAATGATTCCAGTTAAAGACAATTCCAATATTTTTTCCTATCATCGAATTGAAGGGTTCTAAGTTTTTAAATGATAAATTTAGATTTGTATCTAAAAAATGAGTTGTAGCATAATATATTTGAAAAGAAAAACGCATTAAAAAACATTTAAGTAAATATGGACATGCTGTGGAAAATTTTGCTAAACTGTAAAGCGATTGGTTTTGATAGTAAAATACTGTCAGATGGAGAGAGCATTAGATAACAGTAGACATTTTGTAGAAAATCCACACCAGAAAAAGTCTCTTGCTCGAAGCTAAACGTTCTCATATTTTGTAATTGTCCGTATTAGTGAAGCATGCACCCATAAAAACTTCTCATTCTGTCTCACACATCCTTTCTTCGACCGCCTCCTCCGCCCACTTACATACTCGCCCACATCCTCCTCTAAACAACCCCAACCAAAAAAAAAAAAATAAGCAAAGCAAAAAACAATTAAAAAAACACACTCGTCCTCAAATTTGAGGCAATGTGTGAAACTGTCCGCCATCTGCAAGTCGTTCAGAGGTTAGAGACTGGAAAAAAATAATATAATTCAGCTATGAGAACAAAAAAGCCTTTCTTATATCGTATTTTGATGAGCGCTTCATAAAATAAATAAATATAAAAGGAATCAACATTTTGGGCAGGGTTGGGGTGATATTTAGTAAGGTTAGAATGGCACAAGGTCAAGTAAGCAAAGGAGGTAGAACAATTATCGCCATACTATCTTTCTAATTAAGAAAGATTATTTACCTAAAATAAAAGGAAAAAATCATTACATCAAGGTTTTCTATCTCGTTCTTATAGCATGTCAACCCTTGCAGGGTTATCTAAAGCAAAATTCTTTTATCAAGCAATTGTATGGTTTCAATTAATTTCTTATTCAATACTAATACTAATAATGATAACACGCAACAAAATAGCAGCTGTAGGTTACGTGGTGATAGAGATGTAACGATTGATCACATGAAAAGTGAATGCAGTGAATTAGCGCAAAAAGAGTATAAGTCTAGACATGACTGGGTAGGGAAGGAAATCCACAAGGAATTGTGCAAGAAGTTTGAATTTGACCATACAGACAAATGGTGTATGTACGACCCCGTCTGTCCAAGTAAATGAAATACCAAAATTCTCTGGGATTTTGAGATACAGACGGATCACCTAATTTCAGAAAGATGATCAGGCTGAGTGATAGTCAACAAAAAAGAGAACCTGCAGAATAGGGGACTTTGTCATTCTGACTGACCACTGGATGAAACGGAATGAAAGTGAAAAGAGACATAAGTACGTAAACCTGGCAAGAGAACTGAAAAAAAAAACCCACGGAACATGAAAGTGAAAGTGATATCAACCGTAATTGGTGCCCTTGGTACAGTCATCAAAGGATTGATAAATAGCCAAGAGGACATAGAAATAAGAGGACGAGTAGAGACCATCCAAACTACAGCATTATTAAGATCGGCCAGAATACTGAGAAAAGTCCTCAAACTCCAGTGTGAGAAACTCTCAAAAGAAAAAAAAATAATTGGAATCAGGTGTCTGTGCAGTTATACAGCTTCAAGTATTCTTGTCTGATACTAATTATTTCCAAAAAGATATAGTTATCCTTCGGGGTAAATGAAACTTTTCCGAAATAATAACGCGCTGGACTGCGACATCTTCCTAATTGTGATCGAACTCTTTCACTTTCAAACTTTTGAAAAATGTGAAGCCCCTAATCCCCACCTCCTGTAATGGGTTGAGTCGTATCACAACTGTTCTGCAAGCATGGCTTTGGCATTAAATAATCCAAGAAGGTTGATATTCCATTAAAATAATGTAACCAAAGGAAACCGATATATGCAACTCTAACGAGGATTATCACAATGGATTTGAGTGAACCAGAGAATATTGCCAACAAAAGGATACCCCACACTTCCAGAGCTACAAAATCGGAACCTCATCATCAGATGCAATCGATGTAGTGTGAGCCTCATCAATGGGGCAAATGAAATTATCTCGTTTGTTAATTGGAAATTTGACTAATTTGTTACTTCTATCTAATAATAGCACACAGTTATATAGTTTCAAGTATTCCTATTTAACACAGATAATTTCAAAACTGTTATATAGTTTCAAGTAATAGGATTAATCCTTCGTCGACATTTATAGCTCTGAGGGATTATTCTAAATTCAAATAATTTGCCCACAGGTAAATAGTATCAAATATTCCCACTTGCTATGATTAATTTTAAAACAAAAAATGTTTTACCATAAAAAAATAGAACCCTAACCTATATTACCATTCAAGATAAAGTAGACCTGGGAGTAATGGGAATAAAGGGGTACCCCACACAATAGACCTACAGAAAAGCTTTTGGGTGAGCGCTTTACTCCTCTTCAAAAGAGAAAGAGAGAGAGAGAGAGAGAGAGAGAGAGAGCGTATTCCACACTCCACCGACAATGGGCAGAGAAGTGAAGAATGATACACCAGTTTATTCCAGATTTTCCGGACAACATTTGGGTTTTGAAGTCAGAGTCTCTCCGCTCTTAGGCGGAATTCCTTACCAAGGTAAGAGAGCCCGCTCTGTCCGACTATTTTGCCCGTAGATGAGCGAGAGAAAAAATACAGATGCATGACTTTCCCTAGAGCATTTGCTCAAAGTGAAACAAAATAGAATTTGAAATACACTGACTTGTTTGTTTTTTAATCGCATATCAACCTTCTCGGGTTATTTTAATGCCAAATCCACCCTTTTTTAGAAGGACAGAAGTGATATTATTTAACCCATAGATGGGAGTATGAGCGGGCTCATACCTTTCCCAAGGGTATTTGTCCGAAAGTGAACGTAATCGCGTGACTGAAGTTCGAACTCACGTACTACGAATCTACAGTCCAGCGCTTTAACCATTACATCACGGGGACACCCTCTGAAATACACAGAGGATTTGTTTGTAGTGGAGAAATAACATAAGAACGGTGCGTCAGTGTGCCAAAAACATTTAACTCATAGATAACTACCATTCAAGGTTAAAGTGGACCTGGGAGTAATGGCAATAAATGGGTACCCCACACTCTAGATCGACCGAAATAACACCTCACTATCAGAAAAAGTACACAACAATTCAGTTTTTGGATCTTTCCATCCCTCGAGAGATTTCCTTGTCAAAAATGTCACTGAACAGAAAGCCTGGGCCGGTGTATTTGCCAGTCTCTGAAACTTGTGGACATGTTCAGCTACCTCGGAAGCAGCCTATCATCTACCGAAAGTGACATCAACATGCGACTAGCGAATACATGGACAGCTATCCATAGACTATCGGTCTTATAAAAATCAGACCTATCCGTTAAAATGAAGCGCAATTTTTTCCTAGCAGCGGTCGTGTCAGTACTGCTTGTATGGATGCACCACATGGACGCTGACTTGTCGTTTGGAGAAAAAGTTTGACGGCAATCGCACAAGAATGCTGCGAGCTGAACTGAACAAGTCCTAGTAGCAACATCCCACAAAGTAGCAGCTTTACGGACACCCATCTCGAAAACCATCCATATTAGACGAACTAGACATGCGAGATACAGCCGGAAAAGTAAGGGCTGGCTCATTAGCGGTGTACTTCTGTGGACCCCTTCGCAAGGACGAGCAAGGGTTAGGTGACCAGCTAGCACCTATGTACAACAGCTCTGTACTGATAGAGGATGTCGCCTGGAAGATCTTCCGAGAGCGATGGACGATAGGGACGAGTGGCGGGAGAGTATCAGGGAAATCTCTGTTAGCAACACATCATGATGATGAACAGAAAGTTCAGTCACATATTTTGGATTAACTGATAACAGAAGAATAAGAACAATAGTGTACCACAAATTCTCCGACCATAACTCCTATTTTGAATTCATAGTTTTTCAACGCCTTGGCGGATTTCACTGCCGAGGTTAAAGAGCCAAACCTGCCCTATTATTTTACTCATAGCTGAAGGGATACGGAGAGACGAATCCATGTCTTTTCCAAGGGCTAATATCAAAAACAAAAGTACAAACTCGTCTAGAATTTGAACACGGCTTGCCGAGTTCATTTACTTCGTTGCGCCACTCGGTGAATTTGCAGGGGTTCCGACTAATACGAATAGTTTTAAGTTTTCTCCAAGAGTGCAGAAAATTTCAAACAAGAACCAACCTCGTTCTGAGACTCAAACCACTTACGTCAATTACAGCTGTTACTGTCCAAAATGTTTTTGTGCGCATACTTGAAGTGTTCACTTCCGTCTTTAGAAAATGTCGGTGTGTTTTCTCAGAATTGTTTCGTCTGCAAATACGTCGTGCGGCTCGTTCAAACATCTTGACGAAGGGTTTCTGGGTGTTTTTTGTTTGTTTTTTGGTTGTCGAAATTAGACCAGAAATGAAGTATTCGAATCATCAAGCTGGTGGATGTAAGTTAATAAGAACTCGAGCTATAATTACTTACAAGAGCATCTACTTATCTAGGACATTATTTTTTGATGGAGGAAGGAGTGAAGAAAAGAAAAAATAAATCAAACCCGTAAACTAATATATATTGGATTATTTATATTTCGGGAACCTTGACTTTCACTGATTTGATTTTAATGTGCGTATGCACTTCAGACATGTAAACAAATGCCCAACAAACTCGCTTGTGTTATTTTAAAAAAAAAATTTTTTTCAAAAGGTTCTTGTTTTTTCAAGGGGATCTAGACTAACGGGAGGAAGATCACAGGTAATCTTTATTTGGTTGCAGCTGTGACTCTGAGAAGATCTGTTGGTTCTTTTCGGTTGTACCCTCGTTGAGATATTGTCAATGATGAATTCTTGAGTGCGTATATATAAGGTGTTTACAAACACTGATTTCCAAAGATTTAAGTATATATTTATCCAATCCCTCTGCCGTGAGTAGGATGCGACTCAAATTCAATTTTAAAGCGGAGTACAGCTGTTTTGAATTCAGAGTTTTCCTTCTTTTAGGCTAATTATTTAATAATAGTTGATGAACCCAGTCTATTCAACTATTAAACTATTTACTCATAGCTGACGGGGAAGAACAAATAGATTTATGGTTTTTTTCAAGGGAATTAGTGTGAAATGATACACAAATGTATTGATTTAAACTTATACATTGAGAAAGAACAAGATATGTAAGAACTAAAACACGTAATGGTGCTCCCCACACATGTACACTCACATGTATATAAGTTAGGATAGCGTAGACACAGTGTCAGCGGCGCTTGGTGACTGTCAGTTTCCATCCTGGGCGATCATCAAACCAAGAACTTTGTCTTATGCTGGCATAGGCAAGAAACTGACAGTCATCTAGTACCGGTGACTCTTTACGTTACTAAGATGTAACTGGTGTAAAAGGTTACTTATAATTTGAAAAATCCAACAACTTTTAAATAAAAAAGGCTTAAACAAATTTTCTTTCAATTATTTGGAAAATATTTTGAACAAATTGGGCAGTTTAAAATTCCTCAAATAAAATAGATTATAAATTAGAAACTGTTGCTTATTCTTAAAAATTATGTCACTTTGGAACCATGAAGCACAATTATTTTACTAAAAAGTTTCAACTGATTTAATTTCTTCAACAACATATCTTTTAAGATCCAAAAATTAAAATTCCTAAAGATTAAATTAGAAAAGTCAAGAGTTAATTGATTTTCAATAATTTTTTTTCAAATTTAATTTTTGGTCAGATGATTGCATAGTCGAGACACTGACAGTCCTCAAGCGCAGTTGACAATGTTGGTTGGTTTAATAAGTTTCCAGAATTTTTTTTGTATGGGCACTTTTATCGATAGTACACACATAAAACTTTAGTCTCCTTCGAAGTAATCTCCTCCGGCTGCAATGCACTTGTTCTACCGTTCCAACAACTTTTGGAAGGCCCCATGGAAGTCCTCTTGTGTGAGTGTGTCAATGACCTTCGTCACAGCCTCTTTCATCTCCTCAATTATCCCATAACGACAGCCTCTGAGCTTAGGCAATAAACAAAAGTCACAGGGAGCAAGGTCTGGATTATAGGGAGGCTAAGGAACTGTCTTGATACCCATCCCTGGTCAAATAGTCAGTGACAAGGATGGAGTTGTTGACTGGTGCATTGTACTGGTGGAAATGACACTGGGCCGATTTGAAGAGTGTTGGCCTCTTCCGACAGAATCTCTTCCTAAACTCCCTTAAAACCTCCACATAGTAACCCTAATCCTAACTTCCCTACTCCTCCCACACCTCTCATCATCCCTCACAGACTCCCTGACTTCCTTGAATCTCTTATGCCAATCAAAAACTGATTCATGCAAGATGGTCGAAAAGCAGTCTGAAGCATTCCATACGTTTCTGTGGCATTTTTTGAAAGTTTAAAACAGAATTTTATTGCATATCATTATTCTAAAGTGTCTGATTGCATTTTTGAAATTCACCAGCTGTGACAATCAGGCTTTAGTAGGGTGTATTCCAATTCCTGCTGAAGCTGTTCTTTCGAACCTGAAATCATAAAGATTGGACAGTAATCTCATAAGATGTGTAGCAATAACACAGTGAATTTTCCAGAGTCTACGACAATTATAAATGCCTGTACAAAAAAGTCTGGAAACCTATTGAAGGCACTACGTATATATATATATATATATATATATATATATATATATATATATATATATATATATGCGCCCTATCACCGATATCGTGCACTCATTATTCATAACGTATATATATATATATATATATATATGTTATGAATAAAGAGTGCATGCTATCTGGGATTGGGCGCATATATATATAGCCGTTTTTACCTTTACTGCAAAAATTACAATTCAAACTTCCTATTTAATTACGAATTCAACTTGTGAAAAATATACAAGATGTGTAAGATAAGGTATTACATCATTTGATTATAGTGAAATACTATTGTATAACACTAATACCATTTTCTGAGTCTATACAGCTACTGTCCAGAGACTAACATAGCAAGTTAATTGGTGACTATACAAACAGCTTGTTTTATTTCAGACTAGCTTCTCTTCGACTTTTCCCATCAAATGATTCCTCTAAGTCAGCGGAAGTTTGATTTTAGATCTTCCATCTACAGTTTTGATTTCAGAGCTTACTTCTCCTTGAAGGGTTGCCTTCACTACGGGGTTTACATTAAAATGGAGCCCCCCTATATATATATATATATATATATATATATATATACTATGATTTTAAATATGTTAACATATGTATGACTTTTATATGACTTTAAAATTGCATTAATTGGTCTCCAGCCCAGTTAATACATTCTTAGAATCTTTCACACTTGGTTCCAACTTGTCTTATCCCTTTTGTTCATCTCTCAGTCTCCGTCTCTGTATCTATCAATAAAACTATGCTTTCAGTTCAAAATTAGGGGATAATTGCGTCATCTGTGCCAGGCTGAATGAATACATTGCTTCCGGGTGGGCAAACACACTCTGTATGATTTGAAGGGTTCAGTAATCCTATAAAATGGTTTTAATCTCTTTAGGAGTCTTTGTATTGTGGTATTTGTCTTTGAAACTGATAGATTTTAATGAAGTTCTTTAATGCCAGGTTAGGGAATGGCGTTCATTGTACGTTCCTATTTACATTTTTCGTGTTGTTGTTTCTAAAGAAGTTTTTGACTCATTGTCCCATCAAAAACGAGTACTTTTTAAATTGATCAATTTGTCCCATAGATATGATCCTAACATATGATCGTTACATATGCTACCACTCCAAGCCGGAGTTGATTTGGCAATGAAGGGCACTTTACACCCACCAAAAATCCACAACTGGAGGCCCACCATCAGATGCAGTTTATGTTACATAGCCATACATGAATACGTGAAATGTACATAGAATGTTCATAACTCATATATAGATAACATAGGAATCCCGAAACACAAAAAACTTTACGACTTCTTAGTTCAGGTACGAAATTTTTATTACCTTTGAGTTAAAAGGTTTTTCGACGTAAGGAGAGAGAGACAAAATCCTTCTATGCTGACTGCTTTTACATCGTCAGCTCTCAACCCCACTTACACGCGGCGCCCGTAGAACACAAATTTGTTTGGCCACGACGAGCCCCGAGAGTCAACATTCTTCTTCCCAGGCAGGAACTCAACTAACTGACTTTTCTCAAATCTCAGCCCACGCTTCCGGTGCGTGACACCACTCACATCCCTGGTAATATCCCCTATCTGGGATTTTTATTGTGACATCTCTGAATGACACGTCCGCTCCGTGCGCGTGAACATCTGCGCTCATGTTTGCACCAAACTAACCCATGCACTGAGTTGAAAGGTTCTCAGCCTAACTAAAACCAAAGGCAAGATATATAAAACGAAATCCCTCGGCCATTATATTACATTTAGTGTCATGTCCAGGACATCCCCTTTTGGAAGGAATCTTTCACCTTTGAAGGATTATGGTGGGCTCTTCTCCTACAACAGGGCGTACTCTTTAAAAATCAAATAACAGTGCTGGTCGAGTCATCCATTCAAGACGTAAAAATGTTGCATTCACGTATGAATCAAGCTTTATGGATTGGTTTCGCCTACGCCTGCAATTATAGATTAGTTTCGCCTACGCCGGCAATTAAGGTGACGTTGAAACATCATTAAAATTATCAATGTCATTTTGGATAATTAGTTCATTTCTTTCAAAATATTTCGCTATTGTTTTACGCTGCTAATGTTTATTCAAGAGACGTGTTGTTTATGACACAGGCTTATTGTGAAATCGCATCAATTTTTTTTCTTTTTTTATGTTATCGAATTAAAAAAAAAGAACTTTTGATATTTTGACAAAAATAATTCTTTACAGTCATTAAATTGTTCAAAAGTGAAATTCAGAAATTTGAACGAAAAAAAAAAGGACACTGCTGAATAGCAGAATGTTTTGTGAAAAAAAAAAATGGATTCAAAAGGCAAGCAAAGAATTGGGAAGATGGTTACAAAACAAAAAAGTGCAATCGTTGAACTGAAGAGGGAAAATCGGTATGAGAGAGAGAGAGAGAGAGAGAGAGAGAGAGAGAGAGAGAGAGAGAGAGAGAGGAGTAAAAAGGAAAGATAGGGAAGAAGAGAGTAAGAGATAGGAGTAAAAAGAAAGATAGGGAAGAAGAGAGTGAGACAGAGGAGTAAAAAGAAAGAAGGAGGAGCTAACAGAGAGAAAGAGAGAGAGAGAGAGAGAGGGAAAAGAAGTTAAATGTAAGTGAATGAAGATTAGAGAGAGGAAAATGGGAAAAAGAGAGGAAGTGGGATGAAAGAGGGTTGATGAAAAAGAGAGATGGAGGGAATGAGAGGAAGAGCAAGGAGGAAGGGAGAGAGAGAGAGAGAGAGAGAGAGAGAATAGCGTTGATTTAAAATTCACACATTTCTCCAGGAATCGATCTCAGGAAGAATCTTGTAATCGTGACATTATTTGAAAGATATTTTTCCAACTTAAAACGTGTCAATTTATGCGCCAAATACCGACTCAAATAAAACCGTCATTTTTTTGCCGGTCTAAATATATTCTGACATTTTCAATGAAGGAATTGAGTTACACAAAACGATCGTTCGGTTTAAGTAAAAAAAAAAGAAAAATAGAAGAAACATCTTTAACTTCACAAAATCATCATCCCGAAAATTCTGCCAGTGGGTCCAATATTCTATGCTCAGAGAGATAATATAATTTACACTATGTGATGTTAAGTATTCCTAATTCAAATAATTTTTAAATAGATCTATAGTGAATCTGGTAGTTAAGAATTGACTTCCCACTCTCGAGATTTTCAGTACTCGAGCTACACCGTCCGATGCAGTTGAATGACATTCACAAGAGAAAACCCTTTTTGGTGTGGGTCTGGTTTGGTTTTAGGGCATATCAACCATTGTTGTTATTTAATGCCAAATCCCTCTTTTATATATATATTGAATAGAGGATTTGTAAACACATTTTTCAGATAAACACATTCAAATGATCAAGTAAGTAAAGTTGGCGACCTTAGTCGAGGGTGAGCCGAAGGTTCCCTTTTCTATAGCTACTACACCTAGGTGTAGGGGAGGGCGCAACTCCATTCCCTGGATTGTTCCACTTTACCCTTGATCCTTACCCTATAGTGCTGAGTGTTAAGCAAGGCGGGATCAAGTACCATTTTTTGAGTCTTTGGTATGACTCGACCTGGGATTGAACCCCGGTCTCCCGGGCCATTGGCGAACACTCTACTCATTAGGCCAATGACCCAAATGATCAAACAATTCAATTTATCATAAGTTAAAGTTAAATAGCTACAAGTATTGCTATATATAATTAACAATTCAATTAAACATCAGTGATATTTACTCAAAGTTAAATATACTCCCAGTTAATTGATCAAACTGTTATATTTCTAATAAGTCATTTGTTTGCACCTAGTTTAAATGTCAAACAGTTCTATTTGACATATAGAGAGGATTCTGTTAGGTACTACCGCGCCGGACGAAAGGGAACCTGCGAGCAATGACAATGAAAGAGTACTCCACATTTCTCAAAGCTCCAACATTACTGGAAGATCACCATCAGATTGTTTAATGTCATATCTAGGACACTCGTATTGAGTGCTTTTCCCCTCTGCAGAGAAGCAGTCGGTGTATTCTAATCCCTAGCCGACTGGGCTATTTTGATGTGGGGATTTTAACCCTCTACAAACGATACAGAGTATTTTAAAGTAGGATGTTTCAGAGAAATTTCTAAGAATGATTAAATTCTAATCTTTTTAAAAATAAAAATAGATGTGATTTTAGGCTCAGTTTTGAATAAACGCGGGTCATTCAATAAATAAGGTGTATTTTGCCTAAGGATTTGGCAGTAGGAACGATTTATTACTACAACACCTTTTTCAAGAAAATCAATGATGATTGACCTTTTTATGTCTAAGTAGGCTGTCAGCATAAACTAATTTACTGACCTGTACGCTCAGAACTTTTTTTTATAGGGTGTTTCAACGCTGTGAACTTTCTTTTTGATTCAGGGTTGTTGTGGTAAACTTATGTTTAGTCTTTTTGTAAACGTTTTTTGGTATAAAACATGCTTCTCCGTACACATCACTCATTCTGTAAAATTCAAATTTCAGCCGCCAAAAATTTGATGAAATCCCTCCGTATAAGCCTAAAGCATTCTCTTTGATTTGCAAATTTGAATCGTTTTAAGTGACATATTCTAGCGAGATTAAGATAATGTTTGCTTACAAAGCAATTCCAAACAATGCAGAATTTACATTTATGGAAAAATATTCTTAAAAAAAGGTGTTCTTAAAAATATCCTTATTTAGTCAATGATCCTCGTATTAGTGGGGTTAACTTTTAAAATCAACTCTTCACGGTGCTCAAAAAATCTTCACTCGGCAATGGCTTTGACATTCAGGTCTTTTTTAGTGAATTATAAAAAAAGAAATGAGTAAATTTGAGAGGAAAATGACAGTAACGAAACTAAATGAATTTTATTTTATACAATTATTGGATGATTCGGGGCATTGGCCTAATGAGTAGAGTGTTCGCCAATGGTCCGGGAGACGGGGTTCAATCCCAGGTCGGGTCATACCAAAGACTAAAAAAATGGTACTTGATGCCACCTTGCTTAACACTCAGCATTATAAGGTAAGGATCAAGGGTAAAGTGGAGCAATCAAGGGAATGGAGTAGCGCCCTACCATACATATCGGTGTAGTAGCTATTGAAAAGGGAACCTTCGGGTCACTTACGAGTACGGTCGCCAACTTTACTTTACTTTAGATAACAAAAAAAGTCAAAGACAAAGAAAGAATATAATATTGTTAAAAAGAGTTAACTCCACACTTCTAAGAACTGACGCCCCTACATCAGATCCAATTTAATCCAATATTCAGGACATCCTCTTTCTTGGTGTGAGGAGTCTTTCCCGCTTTGTATGAGATACTGTCAATCTATAGAGGATTTTCCGACTTTCTTAGTCAGAAGTGACACGGAGACATTTTATCGAGAGGGACATGCAAGAATCGAGACTCGTTCGTGGTGGTGACAACAAATGTATTTCTCTTCAAGGGCGCTTCAGGCGCCGAGAAATTAATTGGAAATTTTTGATAAGGGGCAGATGCTGCATGAGGGATCACTAAGGGAGCCTTTGGAAAACCTGAGATTTCATATCAAGTCCCAACGAGAATCTTTCTGAGAAATATTTTTTCCAAGAAAATTGAATTTTTTTTACCTTTGCGAATATAGGTCTGATTTTTGGCTAAGTTTCAAAAATATATCTGGGAACTTCATGGTATCTGTAGCTCAGTGGACTATGAAATCTTAATTGGTCACTGACCTAGACATTCAAGCCTTTCATCTAGTGAATTCTCAAAAAGAAATCTTTAAGTTCAAGACGAAAATGACTGTGACGAAGCGGAATGAATTTGATTTTATACGCAAAAACTGAACGATTTAAGAAGAGAAATGTCGAAGACAAAGAAATAAAGTGTGTGTGTGTGTGTGTGTGTGAGAGAGAGAGAGAGAGAGAGAGAAAGTAAAAGTGTGTGTGTTTGTGTGTGTGTAAAGCAAAATAGAGACATGAAAGTCTCCAAATTTTAGGCGGTAATAGATTAAAGTTTTGATGAGGAGGAAACCTAAGTCTTCGCTTGATATCTGATCATGTAACCTATTTAACGTTCGGCGAGGAAAATGAAAATTAATTCACTCTATAAACTAATCATGAAGACTGTCAGAAATGGAAACGATGCGTAAGGTTACGTGTGCTGTGCACGTATATATGCATATGTAAGTGTGTGTACAAGTTCATGTGTCACAATTAGGGCAGAGAGAGGGCCAGATCCATGAGTTGAACCTATTCCATCATACATAGACACGGATAATTTTACTACACGGGTCAGTAGGCAAAATATGTTACGAATTTAATTATTAGCACAACAACTCCCATTACGGCAAATTTTCTACGACACCTGTCCCAACCAACAGCTCTCTCGTTATTACTGAAATGCTATAGCATGCCCACAATAGACTAGTTTGTACCCATTTGCATATGCATTATTGCGTCGAAATATGTGCATCAAGAACAAAAGAACTTATGTAACATGAGTGCATCAAGCCAGTAGTTTTAATAGCACGTTTCATTTTTATTTGAAAAAAGAATTGGTTGTTGGCTTTTATGCCATTTCTATCCTGGTAGGTTATTAAAGGCCAAATTCTGTTTAAACATATTAAATATATATGATTTGTAAACGAATAATTTATAGATAATATTTTAAATAAGCCAGAACTCATTTATTTGCACACAGTTTCATGGTTTCAAGTATTGCTATCTAAAGCTAATAATTCAATTTAATTGCAGTCATTTTTTTAAACACAATTTAATGGTTAAAAAGTTCTATTTAACCCATAAATGGAACTACCACTCCGGTTCCGAGAGGATCTGGGAGTTATAGCAATGAAGGAGTAGTTCACGTTTCCCCGAACACCCTGACTGAAGTCTCAGCATCAAATGGTTCAGTGTCATATCTAGGCCACTCGTTGCGGGTGGGATACCCTTCAGCAGAGATGTCGTCGGAGTATTTTACAGCCCCAGCCTATTGGGCTGATAAAATTTTGATGATGTATTTTCTATCAATAAATTTGTGAACAAACAATGAACAGATCGAAAAACGCAGGAAGCATTATTTTTTTTATGGATTGGGCTGCTTCAATATCAGTGGACCTCGTAGCATAGTTTGTAAATTAACTGGTACAGATAATCAGGCTTTACCGAGGTAGAAGGTGTGAATTTGAGTTTTTCCTGGTGTTTAACCCTTTTTTATTGTCTTCGTCCTACGCTGCTTCTCACTGTCATGGAAATGATGACGAGCCGTGATATTAAAAGAAGAAAGAAAATGCTTGTCAAAATTAATAATGGCTCGCAATGCTTCATCGACAAATAAAAAGTTAGGCTAAGTTTTGTTTTGTATTATGGCGTATTAACCATTGTATATCATTTAATGCCAAATCGGGACCAGTTGGCTGGGGCCGTAGAATAAACCAACTGATAATCTGCAGACTCCCCAACGACTGTCCTGTATATGAAACTAAACAATCAGATAGTGAGGTTCGAATAATGCTGGAGCTTTGGAGAATGCGGAGTACCCCTTTATTGCCATCGCTCCCAGGTCCACTGTGGCCCGGAGTGGTAGCACCTGATAAGGTTCTGTCTAAGGGTCAAATAGAACCAAACTGTGTACTTATACTAAACTGAACTGCTTGAAATAGAACTGTTTTTATGTATAAAATTGATTTGGCAATAAATAACCTACAATGGTTGATATGCCATAAAACCAAATCAAACATAATGTCAAATCCTTTTTATATATATATCAAAAAGATATGATTTCTAAACACATTTTGTAGATAACATTTTAAAATCAACCGGAACTTATTTTTTCACATAATTGAATGGTTTCACTCATTTCTATCAAATACGATTAATTCTATTAGATTATTTTTTTTGCTCACAGTTTAATGTTTTCAAGTATTGCTATGTAACTTTAATAATTCAATCAAGCTTTCATATAGTTATGCCCATTCTAATGTAAAAACTGTTTATTTCAAACAATTCATTTAAGCATAAATACAGTTTTCTTTATTTATTTTACAGTTAAATGAAAAACCGTTCTATTTCAAATTTTCAGTTTAGCATAAGTACACAGCTTAAATGTCAAACAGTTCTATTTGACCCAAAGATATCACCCTGTCAGATGCTACCACTCCAGGCCAAAGTGAACCCGGGAACAATAGCAATGAAGAAGGGCTCTGCATTCCCGAAAGCTCCAACATTACTGGAGAGTCACCATCAGATTGTTTAGTGTCATAACCAGGGCACTCGTTGAGGAAGTCTTATCCTACTGCAGAGGTGTAGTCGGTGTATTCAGCAGCCCTAGTGAACAGGGCGAAAATAATCATGCGAGTCAAAGCTTTTGCTTTATTCTAGTAAAATGAGGCACAGTTCGTTGACTCCGGATGCTTTTGCAGATATCGTGAAAATGACAAACCACACTGAACTGTAAGACGCCGAGCTCGCCTGATACACTCCAAGTGCAACTCACCGAATTTACCTCTCCTGCTTGGAACACGACCTCGGAATCCACGGGTTTAGGTCTAATTCACATAGTATTATCACTGAGCTTCTAGAAACCTGAGCAAAATTTCTTGAACAAACACTGAATCATAATCCCCAGCACCTTTGCACAATTTCTTTTTTGTTGCGTTAGGGCCCTGTTAAAACTGGGGAAGCTTAACTTTCCGAATTAGATCATGTTGCACGTTGTGCGGTTTTCAAATCCCATAGTTAGTGAAGCAATGCACAACTTATCAGCGCACCAACTACCACTATACTACCAACCACTGAGTGTGTACTTCTCACGGTTTGACCTGCTTTGGTGGCGTGATATACGAACTGCAAAATAGCATGTACACAAATATAGCAAACTTTTACCCAAGTAAATAGATGAATTAAAATATTTCTGTTCTAAAGTGGCGCATAAGTTGGGCACAGAAAGCGTCAGCTAGCGCCGCCTAAGCAAATCATTTCGATAATCAAGTCATTGCACCAACGTCAACAGCATTTCGCAATTCTTTCAATAAAAAAAACAAACAAAATGATCAATTCCTTGCCTGCTTTTTTTTTTTTTATAAACTTCAGAATTTTTTAGATTTTCAGGTAACGGGAAGGAGAGCAAGGAGGAAAGAAGAGTAAGAAGATGAGAGACCGCAAAGGAAAGAAAACTGCGGAGATGGGAAGAGTTAGTTGTGCTGACTCACTCAAAATACTTTTCAATATTCTTTTGATGTATTTTTTTTCCTTAAACGTGAATTGTGGGAGACGGGTAGAAATCGAACGGTTGCCCAGGGAATAGGAAAAATGAAATCGAAAATTGTATATTGAAAAAAAAAAAAAAAGAAAACAAAAAAAAAAATACAAAGTAACCAAAACATGACAAGAACTATTGATAGAATTTACTGCAGGGGAAAATGCAAAAATTCCAAGAAAAATATTTTTAATAGCAATAAAACAATTTTAAAAAGTAAAACACCAAGAGAGTATATAATTTTGAAAAGTTAAAAATATATACTTAAAAATTAAAAATTATACCAAAATAATCACAAAAAAAAAAAAAAAGATTTAAAAAAAATGAAAAGATGTTAATTAAAAAAGTGTATAAACAATCCTAGAAAAGAATGAATGTCCAAAAAAATTAAAAAGTGTATAAACAATCCTAGAAAAGAATGAATGTCCAAAAAAAAAATTCAAAAAGAGAGGAAAAGCAAAATAAAAAAAAACAGATATTCTAAGAAAAACAAAAGGAATCCAAGAAAAAGAAAAATCCATGAAAAAAAAAAAAAAAAAGAAAAAGAAAAAGAATGTTAGGAAGAATAAGAATAAAAAAAAATGATAAAAAGTAAAAAAATACAAAAAACAAATAAAAGTCCAAGAAGAAAAGGAATCAAATGACAAAAGACCCCAACAAAAATATATTAAGAAAACATTAATATTAAGAAAACATTAATTTTTAAAATTGCCTTAATACTGTGCTTTTTCAGTCCCCAGTGTGCTCCATATAAAAAAATCAAGAGCCAAACTATACGGGATAGCGTATGATGCGCCAATCGACGAGTACTTTCCAAGCCTAGAAAATCAGCATTCAAAATCCTGGTTTTTAACCGGACTCAAACAGCAATCTGAAGTCCTAGAAGGAAAATAGGAACTATTGATATTGTACTAAGCCTTATTTAAAACACAAGGCCAAAGTAGAATAAAATGGATCGGATGATTGTGTTGTGCCAATTTTCCAAGTTGGCTCATATTTCTTCGAGTCGGTCGCCAACAGACTCGAAAGATTATTAAATAAAAAAAAAAACTTATATTGATCACATCAGTATATTTTTACATGAAAATTTAATGCATGCCTGTTCTTAAGTAGAGTAAATTTTCATTGAATTGAAAACAAAAAAAATTAAAAACAGTTTCTGTGTGAGATTTCATCACACACACACACACACACACACACACACACACACACACACACACATATATATATATATATATATATATATATATATATATCTGTGTGTGTATATATATATATGTATATATATATATATATATATATATATATATTCTTTAGTTTGCTTTCTTTGTTTAATGGCATATCAGACTTCGTGAGTTATCTGATGTCAAAGCCAGCCTTGTAGAAGAACAATAGCATTACTACTTGTTACAGAGCTGGGGGTGGAGAGTGTGGCTTATACTCTTTCTCAAAGATATTTGTTCGAAAGTGAACGTAAAAGCGAGACTGGAGTTCGAACTCGCTTTACTATGACGTTGCAGTCTAGGAAGTTTGTTACTTCGTTAAAGGGACTCCCACCGTATTCTTGCGGACTTATTTTATTTAATGTGACTGACAAGGATTTGGTGTTGAGGTTTTTTTTATTGCTTTTTCTTGTTGGCAAGTGAGATGTGGCAACTGGTGATGAAGGCAGTATAAAATTGTCCGAAGTCTATAACGTTTAAATCCGAATACATTTACTTTGGACCATCGTTACTCATTGTCAAGGTATTTATGTGAGGAATATGATTGCCACAGAACTTATTATACATCAAATACAATCCAAAATTTGTCACAAAAATAACCTGGAAGAAATCAAGATGTGATACAATATATGAACTCCGAATAAGACTCGGATAGGTAACGGACTCGAATATCTGAACATCGCATTCTAAACCGATATATAACGTACTCGTAGAATATCTGAACACCGCATTATACACGGATAGGCAACGTGTTCGAAGAATTTATGAACACCGCATTATACACGGATAGGCAACGTGTTCGAAGAATTTATGAACACCGCATTATACACGGAGAGGCAACGTGTTCGAAGAATTTATGAACACCGCATTATGCACGGATAGGCAACGTGTTCGAAGAATTTATGAACACCGCATTATGCACGGATACGTAACGTGTTCGAAGAATTTATGAACACTGCATTATACACGGATAGGCAACGTGTTCGAAGAATTTATGAACACCGCATTATACACGGATAGGCAACGTGTTCGAAGAATTTATGAACACCGCATTACGCACGGATACGTAACGTGTTCGAAGAATTTATGAACACCGCATTATACACGGATAGGCAACGTGTTCGAAGAATTTATGAACACCGCATTATACACGGATAGGCAACGTGTTCGAAGAATTTATGAACACCGCATTATACACGGATAGGCAACGTGTTCGAAGAATTTATGAACACCGCATTATGCACGGATACGTAACGTGTTCGAAGAATTTATGAACACCGCATTATACACGGATACGCAACGTGTTCGAAGAATTTATGAACACCGCATTATACACGGATAGGCAACGTGTTCGAAGAATTTATGAACACCGCATTATACACGGATAGGCAACGTGTTCGAAGAATTTATGAACACCGCATTATACACGGATAGGCAACGTGTTCGAAGAATTTATGAACACCGCATTATACACGGATAGGCAACGTGTTCGAAGAATTTATGAACACCGCATTATACACGGAGAGGCAACGTGTTCGAAGAATTTATGAACACCGCATTATGCACGGATAGGCAACGTGTTCGAAGAATTTATGAACACCGCATTACGCACGGATACGTAACGTGTTCGAAGAATTTATGAACACCGCATTATACACGGATAGGCAACGTGTTCGAAGAATTTATGAACACCGCATTATACACGGATAGGCAACGTGTTCGAAGAATTTATGAACACCGCATTATACACGGATAGGCAACGTGTTCGAAGAATTTATGAACACCGCATTATGCACGGATACGTAACGTGTTCGAAGAATTTATGAACACCGCATTATACACGGATACGCAACGTGTTCGAAGAATTTATGAACACCGCATTATACACGGATAGGCAACGTGTTCGAAGAATTTATGAACACCGCATTATGCACGGATACGTAACGTGTTCGAAGAATTTATGAACACCGCATTATACACGGATAGGCAACGTGTTCGAAGAATTTATGAACACCGCATTATGCACGGATAGGCAACGTGTTCGAAGAATTTATGAACACCGCATTATGCACGGATACGTAACGTGTTCGAAGAATTTATGAACACCGCATTATACACGGATATGCAAAGTGCTCGAAGAATTTATGAACACCGCATTATACACGGATACGTAACGTGTTCGAAGAATTTATGAACACCGCATTATACACGGATAGGCAACGTGTTCGAAGAATTTATGAACACCGCATTATGCACGGATAGGCAACGTGTTCGAAGAATTTATGAACACCGCATTATGCACGGATACGTAACGTGTTCGAAGAATTTATGAACACCGCATTATACACGGATATGCAAAGTGCTCGAAGAATTTATGAACACCGCATTATACACGGATACGTAACGTGCTCATGAACTGCAGAAATGAAAATGGAACTAAACGAAAATGTTAATAATCTACTGTAATCTTATTAGACCAAGCAATAAAATAACTGCTTGGCTTATCTTTATCTATCTCTGGTTTTTAGCCAAATTAATACACAGTCAAACTAGAATATTACTAAACAGAACGGAAATAGATTACATCAGATTACAATTTTTTTTTTCTTCTATAATGATATTCATTGATATTTTATCGTATCATTATAAATGAACCACAGACAATTATTTTTCTGTAATCTTAATTTATATCTCAATGTAATGATAACCGTCACAAAGATTTTTCAGTAATTTTTAATATTGAAAATTTTAACGCCTCCATGATTCAACGCTCAACGTTGGTATATTTGGTTTGGTTTTTGGTTTGGCTTGGTTTTTATGGCATATCAACCATTGCAGGTTATTTAATGCAAGATCCATTTTTATACATATAAATAGTGCTATCTGAAACAGTTCCGTTTAGTATAAGTGCACAGTGTAAATGTCACAACAGTTCTATTTCACACAGTTAAGCTTAGCATAAATACGCAGTTTAAATATCAAAACAGTTCTATTTCAAACAATTCAGTTTAGCATGAGTACAGTATTTTTTATTACACACTGTTAAGTGTAAAGACAGCTCTATTTCAAACAATTCAGTCTAGCATGAGTACACGGTTTAAATATCAAAACAGTTCTATTTCAAACAATTCAGTTTAGCATGAGTACAGTTTTTTTATTTACACACTGTTAAGTGTAAAGACAGCTCTATTTCAAACAATTCAGTCTAGCATGAGTACACGGTTTAAATATCAAAACAGTTCTATTTCAAACAATTCAGTTTAGCATGAGTACAGTTTTTTTTTATTTACACACTGTTAAGTGTAAAGACAGCTCTATTTCAAACAATTCAGTCTGGCATGAGTACACGGTTTAAATATCAAAACAGTTCTATTTCAAACAATTCAGTTTAGCATGAGTACAGTTTTTTTGTTTACACACAGTTAAAGGTGAAAAAAATCTTTTTCAAGCAATTATGTTAAGCATTATTACACAGTTTAGTTCTATTTGATCCATAGATAGGACCCTATCAGATGCTACCACTCCGGCTAGAGTGGATCTGGGAGTGATGGCAATAAAGGGGTACTCTGCATTCCTCGAAGCTCCAGCATTATTGTTTAGTGTCATATGCAGGACATTCGTTGAGGGACTCTTACTCTACTGAGTCAAATAGTATATTTCTTTGGTTATTGTTCTTTTAACGGGACATCAACTCCTTATGTGTTATTTACTGTCAAAATTTTATTCATTTCTTGACGCTTGACTACAATTATTAAAATATTTTCATTTTTTTTAATTGCACATTTTAATTTGTTTCTCGTTTTTTTTAAACACAATTATACGGTTGCTGGTACACAATGTACCGTACGAAAGTTCGGGAAAATTTATCTCTACCCGCTACGATAATCTTGGTTGGTTAGTTGGTTTGTTGGTTGGTTGTGTTTTGGCATATCAACCTTAAGGTTATTTAACGCCAAATCCACATTCATGCAAATTCACTAGGCATGAATACACAGGTTAATTGTCAAAACAGTTCTAATTTAGCTAATTCAGTTTAGTATAAGTACAGATTTTGTTTACACACAGTTAAATGTCAAAACAGTGTTATATTAAACAATTCAATTTAGTGTAAGTATAGTTTCACTGTCAAAAACAGTTCCATATCAAACAATTTAGTTTAGCATAAGCACGCAGTTTAAATGTTAGTACAGTTTAATTGTCAAAAACATTTCTATTTCAAGCTATTCAGTTTAGTCAAACAGTTCTAATTCAAACAATTCAGTTTAGCACAAGTATGCAGTTAGTTCTATTTAACCTATCGATGAGGCCCTATCATGTGCTACCATTCCGGTCCAGAGTGGACCTGGGAGCAATGGCAATGAAGAGGTACTCTGCATTCCCCAAAGCTCCAGCATCATTGGAACCTCACCATCAGATTGTTTAGTGTTATATCCCGGACACTCGTTTGGTGGGTGGGGGGTCTTACCCCTCTGAGGAGAAGAATTCGGTGTATTCTACAGCCCCAGCTGACTGGGCAATAAGATAATCTAGTTGAAACTTTCCATGGTACCCTTTGTGAGCAACTATGCTAACAGAGGGTACTACTTCGACGGCAATGGTGAAACTAGGTATTAATCTATGGCATATGATGGCTTCAGCAGTTCTTCATCTTTTGCATCAACATTATCCTTTAACTTGTTTCTTTATTTTCTCCTGTTCATTATCTACACTCAGCAACCGCCATTATATTCCTATCTTCCGATTTTGTCTGTCCACATTCCTCCGACTCAAGCATACTCATTAAAATTAATGCTTTCATTCACAAATTACCAAACTGCATTTACTGAATTAAAACTAGAAAATCCAAAGAAAGAAAAAAAAAAAAAAAAAAAGAAAGAAAAAAGAAAAGAAAAAACGCTTATTTTAAATCAGTCGGTAGACAATGATTGTTTTGAATGAAACCATTTATTTTTATGTACATCGTTAAGAAAACACAATCAAAATGGAAGCGTTCAAGGTCAAACCTTGAAATCACAACTCATACACTATTTCTCTCCCTTACCTGAACACTTATATAATGAAATCCGCAGATTTTTCCCGCCAATAAGAAAGGGAGTAAAAAAAAATTCAAATAATCACTTACGATGCAAAATCTTAACCTAAAGAAACGAAGACGAAAATTGTACGACAGTTTGATGGTAATATTTTCTAAAGGAAGAGTTATATATCCTCAGCATTAAATTTATCGCCCAGTGCAGAGGGGAACATTAAACTCCCAAAGTAAGACAAATACTTGCTGCTTGGTAAAAAGAGTTTATCTATTTGTTATGCCTCCTTGGGCATCTTCGTTTTTTACTATCTTCTCAAATCAACCTTAAAAAAGGAGTTGCTGATAACTTCATGGCTGATAAAATTTAGAATTCTTAGATTCTGCATAAAATACGTTCCTCTTTTGCAAGTTTGGAAAGATTCTCGTGGGAAAACCTTGATCTAAATTGGATATATATTCAAACCAAACAATAAAACTAGCGGTTTTTTCTTCTTTTAAAATTAGATTTACCTATTTACCATAATGCATTTCGAGCCATTATAAAAATTTCCCTATTTTTTTCTTTTTACCTTCCCCTTTTTCTATGTTGTTCTGTCTTTCCATTATCACTTCGCTCTCACTCTCTCCCGGGGAGAGACTCTGCAGCGTAGTAGCTAACGTGCTGAATGACAAATTCTTAGTAAGCGAGTTCAAACCCCATTTGTGTTATTATGTTTACTTTTGGACTGATTCCTCTGGATAAGGTATGAACCAAATTATCTCTCCTGCTGTTGGTAAAATCATAGAACTACTGTTCTCCTACAAGAATGGTTTTGGCATTAAATAACCCCAGAAGATTTATATGGCATTAAACAAAAAAACTGAACCAACTCACTCTCTTGTTTTCTCCTGCTCTCTCTTCTTTTGATCTTCCTCATCCTCCTCCCTTTCTTCATTCCCCCTTCTTTGTCACGCTCCCCCCACTTTCACTCTTTATTTCCTTTCTCTCACCCTTTCTCTTTCTCACTCTTGTTCTCTGTATCTCTCTCTCTCACTCAATTACTTTCCGTTTCTTTTTCATAAACCCCCTCTTTCTTACCATCCCCTCTTCTTCACTTCTTTTTCTTTCTCACTATTCCCCTTTCGTAGTCTTTCACTTTTATAATCCTTTCTTTTCTAACTACCCCCTATCTCACTCTTTCCCTTTCTCTCTACGACCCTCCTTTCTTTCTTTCTTTCTTTATTTATTTCTCATTATTTTCTGTTCTGTCTTTTTGGTCAATTCCTTTCTCTCAACCTATTTACATGATGTAATTATCCGATTCCTCCACTAGACACTTCCAGTCAACCAAATCCAAGCCCAAGAAACGAATGAATAAATAACTTAGATAATATTCCCTTCTAAAACAAAAGAACTATTTATTCTTCATTAATTTCTTTAGTTATCATATAACGTTAAATTTTCTTTGCTTCATCATTTTCCCTTGATGAGTAGCAATGCGTTTTCTTTCCGTTTTACATTCTCCGGCCACCATCGATAAGATCTCGGAACAATATGACAACAGCAAGCAACTATCTCGCTCAATCAACCATTTCCTAATAGGGTTTCTATGGCAACAATATTTGCAATGAGTGGGACCTAGTTGCATCAGAACAGCTGGTGCACAGGTAAACCGCCAGTTCCACGGACTGAACGAATATTCGTCTGAAATTTTTGGATGAGTCACTTTCAATCGTCTTCGAGTCCTTCAGACCAGCATTACTGCTTTTTTAGTCACGTTGCATCAACTGACAGGATCTCTGGTTAGATGGTATGAGATAAATAAATAATTCGAATAACTGGGGATAGGAAATATTTTTGAAAGGCGTCATATAAAAATTAAACAAATGAAAATAAATGAAAGAGTCTAGAAAAACGAAATCATATCTCTAACAACAATAAAAATATAGCTTTTCACTGCACGTCAACCCGTCTTGGTTTATTCCATGCCTAGAGGTTAGAGACTCACCTTCATATTTCATTTTTTGCGTTGTGATTTCTAAAGAGTTTTATTCTTGTGCAGAGTTATATGGTATCAAGTATTCCCATCGAATGAAAATAATTAGGACATAGTTGTGTGGGTTGGTTGGTTTCTTTGTTTAAGGGCATATCAACATTCGTTGGTTATTTAATACGAAAGCCATCGTTGTAGAACAGCAGTGATACTATTTAACTCATAGCTGAGGGGATAAGGGAGTTTAACACCTTCCCCATGAGTATTAGTCAGAAAGTGAACGTAATAGCGCGACTGAAGTTCGAACTCGTTTAGTTCGAGGCCGCAGTCCAGCACTTTTACCATTAAATCACGGATACTCTCCCACAGTTGAATGGTTTCAAGTATTCTTATCTAAATGTAATAATTATATGGTTTCAAGTAATTATTTCTATTCAATAATAGGCATTGTTTGCACGCAGTTATATGGTTTCAAGTTAGTAATAATAACTTTTATTTAAAAAAAAGTAAAGCCTCAAGTAAGAAATAATTCCCATAGGAATACTTGATGTCATACAACTCTAATACTAATAATTGTGAAAGATATATTTGATTCATATATGGGACCCTAACAGGTGTTATATTTTCTAGATTAGACTGGAGCTGGGTGTAATGGTAATGAAAGGATGGCTCAACACTCATCAAAGCTCCAGAACTGGAGCCTCACCATCAAGTGTAGTTTAGTATTAGAATACCACTTTTTGGGGAGGGCTCTGATCGCTCAACAGTGGATAAATTCGGCGTATTCTATGTCCTGCCGACGGGGCTTTTAAGTCTGTTTCCTCGTGAGAAAGGATGGATTTGCGAGAAAAGTTTCGAAATAGAAGAAATCCATGTACAGGAAAAAAAAATTCATTGATTATGACAAGGAAGAAATGAAAAATTATAGAAGACTGTTAACCCATTAAAGATAAAGAAAAACTAAAAATGAATGAAATGGAAGTGAATGAAAGGAAAAAAATATGAAGGAAATAAAATAAACAGAGGAAAATAGAAATAAACAAATGAAATGAAAAAGAAGCAACGAAGAAAATAATGAAGAATTGAAGAAAATAAATTAGAATCAAAGAAGAAATTTGTGAGGAAGAAATGAAGAAGAAAAAAAAAATACGAAGAAAATAAAGAAAAATAATGAAGAAACAATGAAGAAAATAACAAAAAAATCGAAAAAAATACTGAAGGAACGAGGAAAAAAAACCGATGAAAAAATAATGGAAACATTAAGAAAAATACTGAAGAAGAAACGAAGAAGAAATGGAAAAAAAAGTGATAAAACAAAAAAAAGTGGGGTATGTGTAATTATTGGAAAGAAAGGAAGAAATAAGAAATAGAATAAAAAGTACGCCGTGCTTTGCCAATAAAGTAAGTAAAGTTGTCGACCATAGTCGAGGGTGACCTAAAGGCTCCCTTTTCAATAGCTACTATACTGAGGTGTGTGTGTGGGGGGGCACTACTCCTTCCTGGGACTGCTCTACTTTATCCTTGATCCCTGCCTTATAATACTGAGTGTTAAGCAAGGCGACATCAAGTACCATTTTTGAGTCTTTGGTATGACTCAACCTGGTATTGAACCCCAGTCTCCCGGACCACTGGCGAACACTCTACTCATTACCAATAATTGGCCTTTACTCAGTGTTATTTCCCGTGTTATTGTTACACAGAAGAAAGGCTATCGGTTTTGGCATTTTACCATTGTTGCTGAAAAGATAATTTTGTCAGTGTGTGTGTGTGTGTGTGTGTGCGTACGCATGTGTGTGTATGTAACTTCCATTGATCGAATTCCTTGACTGAAATATTTTGTTTTCATCAATTTTTCGCCCATCCTCCAGAACATTTTTCCCTTCAGTTCGCTACCACGAAGTCTTCTCAGATAAGTCTGGGAGTAATGTCAGAGATAGAGAAACAAAAATATATACAAAATGTTACTGTGTTGTAGAGGGAGCAGCGCCATTTTGTTTTAGTGATGTGTTTGCATATTCATACTTCAATGATATATATATATATATATATATATATATATATATATATATATATATATATATATATATATATATATATATGCACACACGCACATATATGAGTGGAGAGAGAGATGATGGTTCGTTGTTTTTAAAGAAATGTCCCAAATTGTATTTATTTTCTCGAAGAGGCTGTCTTTATTTTTCGAATTCTAATTATTAGGTATTCAAGAAAAACATTTTTTCTCTATCTCGTCGCGCGTGCGCACACACACGCACAGAGTTGAAGTTCTCTTCTCTGACTAGTAAAAGAGCAAGACTTGAATCGCCATAATTTTTTTACTATCTTTTTAGAATTAAATTCGTGAAAACAGATTAACCAGTCACATTAACGTAATATAAATTATTTACTCTCATGCTAGGTGTGATCAAGAAGAATCGAGACCAATTATATGATTTCAATTTTAATGAAAATGATTGAATCTTTTTTGTCTATATTTCTGAGATAAGGTATCATGTACATTATTTACATTTTTCGAACTACCCCCACCCCACCAAATGCAACGATAACAGCAAAATTGCAATATGATCATTGGAGAAAATGGTAAATGGTTGCTGAAGACATTAGGTTTATAATACCCAGAAATTCATACACAGATGTCCTTAAGGACACATGGCACAGTGGATAAAAGCGTTGGTTTGATCCAGTGGACAACTTTCAAAAGGGAAATTAACAGGAGATAACTGATAACTGACATCCATTTAACATGGCTCGTGGAACTAGAAAAGTCAACCTTGGTAAGCGAAATAAAGGGTTGAGTTCGACATTCCAACCACCTGAAGAAGACCGGAGCGTACAACGGCCGAAACGTTGTGATAAACATAGCAATAAAGATGAGGACAATAGTCTGAAAAATGTAAATATTCAGCCTTTTTATTTAATTATTTTTTGGCAAGCAAGTAACTACTGATTTGAATCATTTGTAAGTCACCATCATCATCATGTCACGCTCTCTCGCCACACCTCCCTATCTTCCATTGCTTTCGGTAGATCCTGCAGAGCTATATCCTGTATCGGCACTGAGCTGCTACATGTAGGTTCGAGCAGGCCCTCCTGCCCTTATTCGTCCATTTGAAGGGGTTCACTGGAGTATATCACTTATGAGCTCGTCCCTCCTTCTCCAGCAGTGTCGAACGTGTTTGGTTCGTCTAATTTTGATAGTTTTCGTGATGGGTGGTAGGTGTCCGTACAGCTACTGCTTTGTGAGGTGCTGTCTCCAGGACTTGTTTAATATTGCTCGCAGCATTAAGTAATTGTAGCTTAAAATAACTGTTCTCAATGCAAATTATTTATTTCTTTTGTTTGGTGATGTTGTATGGTATATCAACCATTGTGGTAACCCAATGCCTGATCCTGCATATGTATATCGATGATTTATAAGTGAATAGTTTGTTAGTAATATTTTAAACGAGTCAAAGCTAATTTGTTTGCACAGTTAAATGGTTTCGATTATTGCAATCTAATGCTAATAGTTTTATTTGCCTGCATTTAAATATTTCAAGTATTGCTGTTTAACAGTAATAATTCTATACAACATTATTCATTCGGATGACCACCATTAAATGGTTTCAAGTAAATGATTAAAAACTTCTATTTGACTTTCAGATAGGATCCTAACAGGTAGTACCACTTCGGGTCAGCCTCCTCCAAATCCTCATAATTTCTTCATCAATGAAGAGGAATTCCATATTCTTCATAATTCTTAGACTGGAGCCTCACCATCAGATGCTGTTTCATGTCATATCCAGAACACTCGTTGGGAGGTGCCCGTGGTGTAATGGTTATCGTCGTAGGAAATGGACTCGGCGACACGAGTTCAAATCCTCGACAAGGGCTGATTGCATTTCACATAGCGCTAATACCCTTGGTAAAGGTATGAATCCAATAACTCTCCCTCCAGCTATGGGTAAATAGTAGGACAGACTTGTTCTTCAGCCTTGTTGAGTCTAGGAGAAGGAAAACTCTGAATTCAAACCTGTTAAACTCCGCTTAAAAAATGACCTTGTGTCATATCCTGCCCGAGCGGAGGGGTAGGTAAATATGGTTGGGAAGGAGTTCTTAACCCTCTGCAGAGATGCAGTCGGCGTATTCTATTGTCCCAGTCATCAGTGCAAAGTTTTATTTGATCTATAGATAGAAGTCAAACAGTTTAAACCACTCCGGGTCAGTGTGAACCAGGGTGTAATGGTAAAGAAGGAGCACTTTACATTCTGTGAACCTCTTGGACTTGAGCCTTATCATCAGATGCCTTACTGTCATATCAAGGACATTCATTAGGGGTCGGGATCTTTCCCCACTGCTGAGATTCAGTCGGCATATTCTACAGCCCCAATTGACCAGGCTTTCATAATTTATATTCAATCGTATGATTTCAAGTATTCCAACCATAATAGGTTGTACGCAGTTATATTTTTTAGTAAGTATCCTCATTTGATTATAATCATTTGTTCTTCCACATTTATATGGTTTCAAGTATTTTCATCAAATAACAATAATTGGTACATAATTATATATGTGCCAGTACTCGCCGGTCTACCCCACTATCTCAGCTTCCTTAAACCACTCATGGCCATAAGAATCGTATAGTGGTTTTTCTCATCTCCGGTCAGGGGTATTTCACATTTCTTTACTGATACGCAAAGTACAACCAAGAGGGTGGAAGAAAAAAAAACAAAAAACAAACAAGCAAACACGAACTTGGGTTAGCTCCAAACGCAAGAGGTGGGGGAAGTCTGTGACACTTTTGTGCAACTCTCCGTGCATTTGCAAGCTATCGCAGGCGTGTATTTGCGCGAAACTCCCACAAAGCCACAAGGAATGCTAACTTGAATTCTCGCGTTGGTCAATCTGGCATCTAAAGGGGAACAGGCCTTAGCCTTTCTGACTTCTGTTGATTGGTCTCCTCTCTGCCCGACTCTCATCTCTTGACTGGCCTGTTCTGTCGACTGGTCTCTATTGCTCCCTTCTCCTGACTGAGTCCTTCTCTTGACTGACCTCTCCTGTCGACTCTCCTCTTCTGCTCCCTTCTGCTGACTGCCTTCTTCTGGTCTCGTGGGAGATCTCGTGCACAGAGCCTTTTTTGGGGTTTCGCGCCAAAACAGACAAAGAGATTCTCTGACTGGAACCCACACACACACACACCCACACAACGAATGCCTAACATCGTGTCACATATATCTTTTAGTAATTAATCCTATTTGATGATTTTTATGTCCGCGGAAAAGTAAATAAATAAGACAAACACGCACTTACAGAGAAGAATAAAAGTTATATATTACAGAAAACAAATCATACAATGTCACTAGTATAACTTTGCAACTTACAGTATTTATCGCACGCCCCAATAAACTGGCGAGTATGGCCTAAGGCCTTTTTAAGGTGGGTCCTGACACAGGACCGTCGCCCAGACACGCCTGTCATTCTCAAAAATGCCTCGGGTCCCGTTAACATTCCCCTAAAAAGAACGCCAGGCGATAAACTTCGCAACTCCGAGAAGGATTAGAGTCCGGTAGGACGGCCCTCTGAGGCACGAAGAATAAGTCAGTCTAGGCTGCGTGACGCGAATATTGCACCCGCGCCAAGCAACCTCGACTGAATACCAGAATATCTAGAGACATGCCACCCTCGACCAATCCGGGCCGCAAGCACCACGGCTGGCCAAAGTGTGCCTCATCTACTGGAATGGCACTGTAGTCAAAACCGCAACAGCTTTGCTACTTACTCCCAAAGTAGATTTCACACAAATGCTATTTCTTTATTGGAAAAATCCATTGTATATCGAGAACAAGGATGATACCACAACAATAATCATCATCTCTTTGCACACAGTCATGCGTTTTTAAATATCATCATCTAGTACTACGATCTAAGGGTTGGCTTTGATGAGACATTTAAAGGTGACAATTATATTTTGGTTGGTTGGTCATACCAAAGAATCAAAAAAGGTACTTGATGTCTCTTTTCTTCACACTCAACATTATGATGTACGTATCAATGGTAAGTGGAGCAATCCAGGGAAAAGAGTAGAGCGCTTGAAAAGGGAAACTTCGGGTCGCCCTCAACAACGGCCGGCCAGTTAAACTTACTTTACTAGAAAGAAGAATGATCTAATAGAAACGTTCAAAATAATTAATGAAATTTTGAATTATGGTAGACATTTTTAAAATATTTTTCCGCGAACTAGAAATTTACTTTCATGGCAGGTTTCAAAAGCTAACTCTTTTTATCAACTAGTTTTTGCTTATGCTAATAGCGTAGCATATTTTTGGAACAAAATCCCTTATCAAATCAAATAGAATAATAGAGTGAAAAATTTCAAGATTCAATTGGATGATTACAGAAAACAAATCACGAAGGCATTTTGTGGAATTATCGTATGAATTACTGAACAGAATTTGATTAAAAAATAGATATTGTATTAATTGTGTATATGTTCTGTGAAAAAAATACTCTTTTTAAAGGTTGATATGAGAAGATAGTAAAAAGCTAAGATGTTTAGGAAGCATAACAAACAAATAAATAATCCTATTAGTTTTAACGAGGTGTTGATTTGTGGATAACACCCCGTTTCGTATAATGCATGAGGTTATCCTAAAGAGAGTAACCTAATGCAGAATGTTCGGTCGGAAATAGAACAAGTCAATTAATAAAATAAGACATTTGATTGTATACAATACAAGTAGGGAACTCGGTTCCCTCCCTCGACTATACAAGAGTCTCATGCGTTCAAGGAACAAACAGAAAGGTCCATACAGCAAAAAGGTGGAAACCACTTATTCTTTTCAGGTCAAGAATATAAGAGAGGGAGACCCCAGGTGCTCGCCACTGAGGAGCGAACAACCACCTCTGCTCTTTTCAAGTCCTATTCGTGAAAGAGGCGGATTTCCTTGTTCACCTTGTCACGTGACCAAAAAGGAATTGCGATATAGGAGAGTTTCTCAAACACTGCGACAAGGGAGACCACTCCATTAAGTTTCCCAACAATCCTAATAATTTGTAAACAGTTCTATTTGGCTCTCTGGTGGGTCCCTAACAAGTATTACCATTCCAAGTCGGAATGGATATTGCAGGAATGGCAACGAACCGGTTACTCTACTCTGTCGACAACTGGAGGCTTCAGAGTAGATCCAGTTTAGTGTCATACCGAGGAAAATGACTTTTTGTTGTTGTTGTTGGGAGGGGCCTACGTAATATTGAACGCATCAATAGGACGGTGGCATAGAAGTGATAGACTCCATCGAAACTAATCCTGTTCGCACCCACACTGTCCGCATATCAATGTGACACAAAGCAACCATATATAATGACTTAATTTCTGTATTTTGTTTCAATATTTCCTTTCTTAAAATGAAGACAAACATCGATTTAAAATGGTGGGGTGGAGACCTAGTGTCTGGGTTTGGCTGCTGTGTAGCGTGGGGGTGAATGTTCAATTGATAGTGGAGGGAGGAGAATACTTAACCGTGCTAAGAGAAAATCAAAAAACCATTAATTACCATCACGGATTCTGTAAATGACCCTTTCGCCTCCTGTCCAGACCAAAGAAGTCTGACTGCTGTCCCAAAGATTCGTTGACCCGACCCACCAGTCCACCGGTCTAATCCAAAGTTTCCCCTTGTTTCTGGAAGTCAGTAATTTAGCATTAAGTTCAAATAGATTATGATTAATTAACGTAATCAGTTTGGCATGACAGAGAGTTGATGGAGGTGGAGGAGGAAGCATGAGGAAGTTCGGCAGGTCACGAGGTTTTGCGATTCTTAAATGTTGATTTGGCTGGGAATTGGGGGAGGGGTAAAAATAGGAAGTGTGAAGGGAGAGAGACAGAGAGAGAGAGAGAGAGGGAGAGAGTGGAAACGGGTTAGTGAAAGCAGAAATTGCAAAGAGGTTAAGATATAGAGAAAAAGAGAGAAATGAGGAGATAGAGTGAGAGAAAAGAGAATGAAGTGAGGAGGGAGAGAGATGAAGCAGTTTTGTGGAAACAAAAATTGTAAAGAGGTAGACAGAGATATATATATATATATAGAGAGAGAGAGAGAGAGAGAGAGAAAGAAAGAAAAGAGAAAGAGAGCTTTGTGTATGTGTGTGTGTGTGTGTGAGCGAGAGAGAGAGAGAGAGAGAGAAAGAGAAGGCAAGAGAAAATTATCAATATTTACTTATTCATTTATCATTAAGGTTTCGAGTACTTTCTTTAATGGCATATCAACTTTCGTAGGTTATCTAATGCCAAATCCATCCTTGTAGAACGGTGGTGACACGATTTAACAAATTGCTGGGCGAATAAGAGGGTTGATATCTTTTTCTAAGCGTATTTATTCAAAAGTGAACATGATAGCGCGATTGAAGTTCGAACTCGCTTATTTTGAGGCTGCAGTCCAGCACTTAGGCAATTACGTTAAGGAGACTCCTGCTTCCCCAATTATTTATTGTTAGATAAAATTATTAATACAAGATATAAAGACCTGCATCCATTTAACCTTGCAAATCATTAATGTTAAATAAACCTAAATAAAGTTAGTTGTCTAAATTTCTGAGATAAAGTTTGGTGATTTTTATCATTAAGGGATTTCGGACTATTGTCTACATCTTTATTGTTATTTCCATAACGTTTCGGCCGATATGTCCTCCGGCCTTCTTTAGGTGTTTGTCGAACTTGGGAACCTTCATGAAACTTTGAACTACGTCTTTTATTGAATCCACGGGGGTCGCCTGTTCTGATTCCGTTAGCCATAACCGGGTACAAGTCTTAAGTATTCCTGTATTGTTACTCATCTGCAGTCAGGATTGAACCTGCAACCTTCAGATGATTGTCTCCTTAGAAGCTTAGGGAACTAATGCCTATAACCGTTACGCCATGTCTCCTGCTGGAAGTTATATTTATTTACAAAGTATTCTGTTACTTGAAACCATATAACTGTGTAGAAACAAATAGTCGTAAATAGGAATTGTTTCTTTAAATCATAATTGTGTATTCCTGAAGACCTGCCAGAAGTAATTGACGATAGGGAGGGGTGGTGAGAGAGGGTCAGGAATATCCGTGCTGATGGCGCGACATGAGGATAATCAGATTGGAATACTTGATTCTTAACTGTGTGCAAGAAAAATTAATTGTAAAAAGAAAAAAAAGGACGATTTAAAAAGATTTTAAAGGAACACTAAATATATATTTATGAGGGTAATCAAGGAATGAATCGTATTTCGGCATTAAATATTACCCATAAGGTGTTGACGTGCCCTTAAAAATAAGTTAAAACAATCATAAATAAATAAGGTATTAAAAGCATCTGGCTGTAAGAATTTATCTTTTCTATTCTACACGACCCATTGCTTCAAGAAAATACGTTTTCATCTCAATAGATGACTGAGTAGAAATTCCTTTTCATTCTCATTGACGACATTTACCTTTTTCTTTTCTTTTCTTTTCTTTCTTTCTCTCCCAGAAGGAAGCGAACAAACACCTTACCACCCCCACACGGATGAACAGTGGGTAGCGCCATCTACAAGGCAGGTAATTGTACTCTATTTTACAAACCATGACGAGCCCTTGTTATCCATGCTAATAAAGAGTCGGCTGTTTTACTCGTTAGAAAGTTAAGTAGAGTAGAGGGCGGGATCAGCGTCGAGAATGGAATCGGCGAAAAGAGTTCAAATTCCGGTTTTGACAGATGATGTTTCTTTAACGCTAAAACCAACAGTAAAGTCATAAACTCTTCAACTATTGATTGATTTTAACAGCGTGACATTAGAGAATCGCGTTCATTCTACTTTTATACCTATATTTCTTGTGAGGTTGTTTCTTAAGAGTTATTTTGTTTTTGTACACGACGATGTGATATCAAGTATTCCTATCATATACAAATAATTTTACATAGCGGTAACCCAGTAGACTTGAGCTGTTGAATGTATATATATATATATATATATATATGGTTTCAAGTAATTATCTTTATTCAGTAACAGTAATTAGTTTGTATCCATTTGTAGAGATTCAAGTAAATTGATTCAGTTTGGTTTTATGGAATATCAAACATTGTAGGTTATTTAATGCTAAACCATATATATATATATATATATATATGAAGGTAGCAGGAAAAAATATAATCCAAATAGGTGAATATATCATGATGTGAAGTCGACGTTAACGTTTCGGTTATAATAACCATCGTCAGGACTTGGATATAAAATAGTTCACAATATAGATGGGTGATTGCTGAGATGACAGGAGCAAATGAGAAATATACAACGAAAAGATAGATAAACATGCACATAGCGTTCAAAATTCAAAAGTCATCAGAACGTGTTTGGCACGTGAAAAAATATTGTCTCGTTTCTTTGAAAAATCCTACATTTTCTAATATTAGAAAATGTAGGATTTTTCAAAGAAACGAGACATATATAAGTGATGTGCTCCTATGGACCCCCACATAAGATGTGCTCCTATGGACCCCCACATATGGCCGGGCAAAAACAGGACAACCAGCACGAACATACATTCAGCAGCTATGTGAGGATACGGGATGTAGCTCTGAAGACCAGCCAGAGGTGATGAACGATAGGGAGAAGTGGCGAGAGAGGGTCAGTCAAACGCTTTAACCATTACACCACGAGGACACCCCCAGTTTAGCATAAGTACACAGTGTAATTGTCAAACAGCTCTATTTGGCCGCTAGATATTACCCTATCAGGTGCTTCCACTCAGAGCCAGAGTGGTGATGGCAATAAGGAGTAGTCTGCATTCCCAAACTCTCCAGCATTACTGGAGCCTCACAATCTGATTGTTTTGTGTCATATCTAAGACACTCATTGAGGGGAAGTCTTACTCTTCTATAGAGATACAGTCGGTGTATTCTACAACCCCAGCAGACTGGGCCATTTGAGTAACTAATAACAGTCTTTCCGACATGATTGAACAGTTCTATTTGACCCATTGATGCGACCCTTACAGGTACAGCCCACTCAGCTGGGGCTGTAGAATACACCAACTATATCTCTGTAGAAGAATAGGAACTTTCCAAAAGACTGTCCTGGATATGACACTAAACAATCTTTGGGGAATTCGGAGTACCCCTTAATTGCCATCGCTCCCAAATTCACTCTGGCTCGGAGTGATAGCATCTGATAGGGTCCTATCTATATGTCAAATAGAACTGTCTGAAATTTAAACTCTGTGCAAACAAACGGCTTTTATTTAATTGAATTCTTAGAAATAGAACTGTTTTGACCATTTTGCTAAAGGCAAAAGAATTAGTCATTTTGAATAGGGTTATTAGTGTTAAATAGCAATACTTGTAACGACTTCACCTTCTGAAAAGAAATAATTTATTATGAATTCCATTATAAGTGTCATATAGCAATAATTGAAACCTTTTAATTATGCAGAAAAATAGCAATGCTAGTGTATAAATTAGTTCTAAGATATTTAATTATGAAAATATCTATGATCTATTCACTTACAAATTTTATGTGTATATCCAATTAATGTATGCAAACACATAATTGATGTTAAATCATTTCTGTTATATAGCAATAGTTGAAACCATTAAACTGTGTCTAAATAAAATTAGGCCAGACTCGTTTAAAATGTTGTCTACAAACTATGCTCTTCAAATCATATATTCAATATATAGGTATAAACAGGAATAGACATTAAATAACCTTCGTAGATTGATATGCCATAAAACCTAACGAAACCCAAACCATACCCAAACGAGTATTATCACTCCCGGTTAGAGTAAACCTGGGAGTATTGGCCATGAAGGGGTGCTCTTCACTCTCTAGATATCTAGGACTTGAGTTTCACCATCAGAAACAAAGTACTGTCATGATCAGGATACCCCCATTTTCTGGGATGTTGTGTCCCTCTGTAGTGGACACAGTCAGCGTAGCGCTTCCCTGGAACTTAGTTTTTGTGCATTTTTAAGTATAATGGCCAAACTCTTCCATCGAATTTTCGATTGATTGATTAAAAGTTGCAAAATGTAACTTTTAAACATAAAAGGCGTCTCACAGAACTAACCGCTAAAATACGTCTGAGTTCGACTTTTAGAGAGTGCGGGAACCCTCCCCCCCCACACACACACTCAAACAAAATAGTAGAATGAGAGAGAGAAAGACAAGTAGATAATAAAGAGAAAGAACTAAGTGAAGTGATTTGTGTATGTGTGTGTGTGTGTGTGTGTGTGAGAAAGAGAGAGAGAGAGAGAGAGAGAAAACAAAGTGGGGGTGCGTGTGATAGTGAAAGAGAAGTAATTAGAGAGAGAGAAATAGAAAACAAAGTAGATGGAGGAAAATAGAGTGAGAGTGGGAGTAAATCGTAAGAGAGAGAACAATGTAAATGGATATATAAATAAGAGAGAGAAGTGGGAGTAAATAGTGAGTGAGTGAGAGAGAGAGAGGGAGAGGTAAGTAGATAGCGAGAGAGTAAGAGAACAAAGTGGAAGGATGTGTTAATGATAGAGAAAGGAAATGGTGTGTGTGTGTGTGTGTGTGTGTGTGTGTGTGTGTGTGTGTGTGTGTGTGAGTGAGAGAGAGATAGAGAGATAGAGAGAGAGAACAAAGAGTTGGGAATGTAAATAGCGTGAGAGAGAAAGAGAGGAGTAGTAATTGGTGAGAGGTGGGGGGCGAGAGAGTAGGTGTTTGCGACAGAATGTAGAAAAAAATCAATTGTCAAGAGATATTAATAGTATTTGTTTTTGCAGTATGACGTCGTTAGTACGTTCAATTATTTCATACCTTTCAACCCCTAATGAAGAGAAAGAGAGAAAAAAAAAACACCTTGCTTTCATGTTGTTTAAAAAGAATAAAAACAACCATTAAATTTTGGCTCAACATTATAATGTAATGCGCTGTAAAAAGTGACGAAAGAAAGTGAATTATTTTAATCAGATCCAAGAATGATTTCTGAAGATTTTTCCTCACCGATGATTGACGTAAAGTCAACCACTTTGCTTGTTTTTAAGATTATTGTGTTTTCCGAAAGGTCAATCTCGTGTAGCGTATTTAATCAATTTCATTTGTTAATGAGAATGTCTCGTCTAATTTTAGACCAACGTTTCTGTTGGAAAAAACCCACAAAAGATACAAACTAAATTTTAGAAAAATCTTTTTCAATAAACATTTTATTTTAGTCATTTTTTTTTTAAATACCGATTAGTTTCAACCAAAATCTTAATTTCTTTTCCCACTTTCTTTGTGACGTCTTAATCTCGGACAAAAAAAATGTCTCCGAGCCAAGTTGAAATGTCTTCTTAAAACAGTAAAAATAAAATACCTGAATAAATTACCGACTGTGTAAGGGTGTTTTTATAGTGATGGTTTACAAGCTACTCTTGCGAATTGCAAAGAGTTCAATTCTATCCTTGACCAACTATGATGGCTATGCAAGACACTTTGCATGTAAGAATTAGATAGCTAGTCTAGCAGACCATTCTTAGTGAATTTGATTCTCATTGGGTGCCCCATACTTTTGGCATTGCGGTAAACCAAGCTGAGCTAAACAAATGACAACAATTTATTTATTATAGATACTAGATTTAAAACCTGCACGGGCACTTCTGGTGATTGGTAAGAGTGCTCGTCTAGTTAGTTATTGGAAGTGAATTCGATTCTCAATGAGTGCCACACTCCTGGTTTGTGCCAAGCTAACTTAAGCTTAATAAAAGGCTAATGATCAAGTCACGCTCAAACCATTGATTTCTGCCAAATTACTGAAGTTCAGCAACGATAAGTCTGTTCAGTATTTAGATGGGTGGCCACTCATAATGATAGCAGCTACTTCAAGCAATCTAAGTCCAGTATCAGCTGTAGAATATACCAACTGCTTTTCTGCAGAGGGGTAAGACTCCCCAACGAGTGTCCTGGTGACCCAGTCAGCTGGGGCTGTAGAACACACAGACTGAATCTCTACAGAAGGTTTAAGACCCCTCCCCACAGCGAGTGTCCTTAACAATCTGATGGTGATGCTCCAGTAATGCTGGAGCTATGGAGAATGCAGAGTACCGCTTCAGTGCCGTTGCTCCAAGGTCCATTCTGATCTAGAGTGGTAGCACCAGATGTGTGTCAAGTAGAACTATTCGACATTTAAACTGTGTGCAAACAAATGAGTAATACGATATTGTTAGATATAGAACTGTTTGATTATTCAACTGAGAGTAAACAAATGTTTAATTAATTGTTAGTGTTAAATAGCAATACTTGTAACCACTTCATTGTCTGCAAACAAACGATTAATATTGAATTGCATTATAAGTGTGTTATATAGCAATGATTAAAAACATTTAACTGTGTAAAAAGAATAGCAATACTGGTGTGCAAACAAATTACTTCTAACTCAATTTAAAAACGAAATTACCGACAAACTAATCTCTTACATATCCTGTATATCTATTTAAATGCGTGCAAACAAATGACTGGTGTTAAATTGCTACTCTTACATATTAATAGTTGAAATTATTTAACTGCGTGTAAACAAGTGATTAATAGCAAATAGAATTATTCATATTTGATAGAAATACTTGAAATCATCTATAGGCAAAAAATGAGCTCAGGCTGGTTTAAAATGTTATTAACAAAATGTTTACAAATCATATATATTTGATATATATGTATTGAGAGTATTTGGCATTAAATAACCTACAACGGTTCATATGCCATAAAACCAAACCAAACCAAACATAAGGACTGAGTGGCAAACCAAGTAAAGCTTAATAAAAAAAACTTGAATTCAAATCATCCTTGCGTTGCACTTTGTGATAATAATTTAAAGAAATGCATCACTAGCTATAAGTAAATAGTCGGGTAGACTGGAATCTTTGGCCTTGCTTTGGAAATCTCTAAATTTAAACCAGCTGTACTCCGCTTAAAAATGGCGTTCTGTCACATCTTGTCTTCAATAGGATATCCTAGATAAATATGTAATGTACTTCCAGAATAATTGAGCCATCGTGCAACAATTATAAGCGGATGGCAAAAAGTTTTTCAACCCCACCTCACTCTGTGTCAGGTAATGCATCTGCCATCCCACATGTCTATTCTATTATTCATCAACATAGCACGTCGTTATTTCCAAGATCCTTTAAACAGTCCAATTAAAAAAAATGAAGCCCATTCCCTTCTTAGTTGGATTGAGAACTTTCCGGGTCTTTCTCTAAATGAAGTGTTCATCAGTGAACATATTTTTCATCGTTCTTATTATACGAAAAATGTATATATATATATATATATATATATATATATATATATATATAAACATTTCTATTGGGCCTCCTTTATGACATTAGGATTTTAAAGTATACCGGCTACCCATCCCTGTCAACACATTATTGAAATCTTCAACATGGCGGACTCCATAATATCACCTCTGCTTTTTTTAAAAATATACTCCCATAAAATAGTAAGATTTTTCTTAATCCTTTATAGGAGATTAAAAGAATGTGTTGACAGGGATACTGAACATATGGAGACTGTAATTATATGATAAACGTACTACCATTAGGGAATTAGCATTTTTTAAATCATTATATATTACGTTTAATTAGAACAGGTTTTATTTTATTCTAATGATGCTCTGTTAGTCTCTATTATAAATAATTTTACCTTGTATTATACTTCATACCGGATATTGGCAAAATGGTTAGACAGTTTGTCAATGGCCCGGTAGACCGGAGTTCAATGCCAGGTCGAGTCATACTAAAGACCCCAAAAATGGTACTTGAAGCCTCCTTGCTTAACACTCAGCATAGTAAGGTACGGATAAATGGTAAAGTGGAGCAATCCAGGGAAAGGAGTAGCGCCCTCCAATCTACCATGGTGTAGTAGCTATTGAAAAGGGAGCCTTCGGGTCGCCGACTTTACTTTTACTTATTATCCTTCATTTTCCTCAATATGCTTGCTTTCATAGTATTATCTTTCAACTTCCTTGAAATATATAATAATAATAATAATAATAATAATAATAATAATAATAAGAGTTCCCCAAAAGATTGTTAAAGAGACTGGAAGACTTAGAAATCAGAAGACAAGTAGAGACAACCCAGGCTAAAGCATTACAAGAATACTGAGAAGAGTTCTGGTGACTTGAGAAGACTTTCTGTCATTCAAACTCCTGTGTAAAACCATCAGCTAACGTTGGGATGAAAAACTCTAAATGTAGTAAAATAATAATTGCATTTGAGACTGAGATAAAAACGGATCACCCAATCCAGGCTAGAAAACAAGATTTATTATTCATAAACAAGGAAAAAATCTGTCTCATAATGGATTTTGTTGTGCCAGCAGACCACAGAGTGAAAATGAAAGAGGGCAAAAAGCTGGACGAATACCTAGACCTTGCCAGAGAGCTGAAAAGGCTGCAAAAATTGAAAGTGACAGTGATATCAATCGTAGTTGGGACACTTGAAACTGTCCACAAGAGCCTAGAATTGAGACTCGATAAAATGGAGATTAGAAGAACAGAAACCATCCAGACCATAGCTTTAATCAAATCGGCTAGAATACTCTGAAAAATCCTGGAGGCTTTCTCTAACTCCAGTGAAGAACCATTAGTTAGAGCTGGAGTGAAAAGTTCGCCATAATAATTCTGCTTCTTCGTTCGTTACGCTTATTCAAATGCCCTCTCCACATCTAAGCGGGATATTCTTCCACCCTATCAGTCAAATGGGATATTCTTAAATGCCGAAGCTTACCTTATTTCTAGGTTTAACTTTGCCGATAAAAACACCTTTTTTGTGGCAAAAACTTCAGGGTTGTTCATTCATCGAATAAATACGGTATGGCATAATGGTTATAGTGCTCGCCAATGGTCCGGAAAATGGGGTTTCAAATCTCACGTCGAGTCGTTGTTATAGACTCGAAAACTGGTATATGATGCCTCCTTGCTTATAAGGTACGGATCAAGACTAAAGTCGAGCGAGCAACCCATGGAAAGGAGTAGCGCCCTTCTCTACATCTTGGTGTAGTAGCTATTGAAAAGGGGAGCCTTCGGGTCACCCACAGTTACAGTGAGCCAACTTATAACTACTCACAGGATCCGTGGAAATTCTACGGAACGAAAATATCAAGAGGAGCTAATGATATTAGTTATTTCCAGTTATAATACATATAAATCCCATCGTTCATTTTTCAACGAATAATACAGAAATATACAATAATATTCTCGAAGCTCATTAGATCTTCAGCAAACAAATATACTATATATTTATGTTTACCATGCTACTTAGTCAGGATGGATGAAATTAGCAAAGGGTAATTCTTTTGGCGTTAAACGGTGTTTTGATTTGATGCGAATAATCTTTTCTTGCGGTAAAGTAGCAACGACAAAATAGGAGTATTGACTCTCAATTATTTTATTCAGTATCAATCAAATCAATCAATAAAAAGCAAAATTCTGGCTCTAAAAACTAGGCTCTTCTATATTAACGGAGTCGGTAGCTTCTGAAGTTTAAAGCTTGCCTATGGAATTTTTTTAATGGGACGGTCCATTTCTACTCTGCACTCGCTTCGATAATTTCTCTTGATTTTCTTTCCTTTTATGGGTCTTGCTACAACTAACCCCAATGCCACCGTTTTGATTAGTATGTGCTAATCGATTGGACGCCTAAGGTGGTATTGTGGTTAGCAAGCTAGATTAGCAAATCATCACGAATAAGCTTGAGTCTCATCGGGTGGCACATTCATTCGCCTTGTGCCACATCAAAGCAAAAAGCTTAGTAAATCCCTAATCTATGTGATGTTAGTATTACTTATATACTAATGAGCACAATTATAGTATTGGTTGGTTGGGGAAATCAAAATGAACTAACCTTCACGAGTGTGTTAACTTATACATCAAGAGACTTACAGCTTTCGAGATTATAATCCGACTGTAGCGACGTTTTGCTTTCCAATAAGGAGAATGTAATTCATTCATTTTAGTTCGGATATTCTATTGACAAGGATTTGGCTTCGACTTGCCATCTGTCAAATATGTAATCCAATTCTTTGTCGTTATAACATAATGAGTCTTGAATAAGGTCTCGGATTATTATAACGTAGCAACAAGATTACGTTGCAAGTCTCTCTCTCTCTCTCTCTCTCTCTCTCTCTCTCTCTCTTCTTTTTTTTTTTTACAAAGGATAGTAGGGAGAAATCAAAAATCAATTAATCGAAAAAATCGCAAAACATACATTATTCAACTATATTTGGATTTCAATCCTTTAATTTCTTTTTCTTTTTTTTTTTCAAGTTAAAAGAACTCCCATTCGCTTTTTTTACATTCTCGCTTCTACTCTCACCGTTTCTTTCTCATCTCATTTGCTCTGTCTCTCTCTCTCTCTTTCACTTTCTGTCTGTCTCTCTCCTATCTTATGTTGTTCATCTTTTCCTCTCTCTCTCTTTCTTTCTACTTTTCATAATCTTTACTCTACCCACAGACCGATCTCTTCTCTTCGTATTTCTCTCTCTCTATCTCATTGTTTCCTTATCGTTTACGTTCATCTCTTCCTCTCTGTCTTTCTCCCTACTTGTAATATCTATCTTTACCCTGCTTACAGTCTCTTTACCCCCACCCTCGTTATTTCTTTCTTCAACTTCTCTCTCTCTCTCTCTCTCTCTCTCTCTCTCTCATTCCTTTTCTTACATTGTTTATCTCTTCTGCTTTCAGTTTTTCTCTCTCCTCCTTATATTTCTCTCTACCCCACTTACTGTCCCTCAACGTTTCTTTCTCCTACTCTCACTGTTTTTATTATCATCATCATCTCCCCCTCTTTCTCTATCAGTCTTATTCTCTTCTTTTCTTACATTTTCTTATTTGTTCCCCTCTCATTCTTTCTCTCAACTTCTTAGACCATCTCTCTTTATCCTACTTACAATCTTTTTCCTCCTCTCTCTCTCTCACCTTTTCTTTCATTGTTTCTATCTTCCTTTTTCAGTCATTCTCCCAACTCTTAATTATATTTCTCTTTACCCAACTACCTTTCACGTCTCTTCACTATTTCTCTCTCCTACTATCCGTGTTTCTCTTTCTTTCTCTAATCGTTTCCCAATGTTTTTATCTTCTCTTTCTTCTCCCTTTCATTAATGTTTCTCTTTTACTTAATTTTTGTTCCTAGTGATTTTTTTTTCTTTTTCTTTTCCAGTCTCTTCTTCAAAGTAGCTTTTAATTCTCTTAATATTTATCTAGCTTTCTTCTCTTCTCTCTCTCTCTTTCACTTTGCCTCTCTCTCTCACCTTTTATTCGTTTATCGTTTCAATTTCCTCTCTCATCCCGTCATTAGCCTTCTCTTCTCTTCTCTCTCTCTCTCTCTTTCACTTTGCCTCTCTCTCTCACCTTTACTCGTTTATCGTTTCAATTTCCTCTCTCATCCCGTCATTAGCCTTCTCTTCTCTTCTCTTCTCACTCTCTCTCTTTCACTTTGCCTCTCTCTCTCACTTTTACTCGTTTATCGTTTCAATTTCCTCTCTCATCCCGTCATTAGCCTTCTCTTCTCTTCTCTTCTCACTCTCTCTCTTTCACTTTGCCTCTCTCTCTCACCTTTACTCGTTTATCGTTTCAATTTCCTCTCTCATCCCGTCATTAGCCTTCTCTTCTCTTCTCACTCTCTCTCTTTCACTTTGCCTCTCTCTCTCACCTTTACTCGTTTATCGTTTCAATTTCCTCTCTCATCCCGTCATTAGCCTTCTCTTCTCTTCTCTCTCTCTTTCTCTTTCACTTTGCCTCTCTCTCTCACCTTTACTCGTTTATCGTTTCAATTTCCTCTCTCATCCCGTCATTAGCCTTCTCTTCTCTTCTCTCTCTCTCTCTCTTTCACTTTGCCTCTCTCTCTCACCTTTACTCGTTTATCGTTTCAATTTCCTCTCTCATCCCGTCATTAGCCTTCTCTTCTCTTCTCACTCTCTCTCTTTCACTTTGCCTCTCTCTCTCACCTTTACTCGTTTATCGTTTCAATTTCCTCTCTCATCCCGTCATTAGCCTTCTCTTCTCTTCTCTCTCTCTCTCTCTTTCACTTTGCCTCTCTCTCTCACCTTTACTCGTTTATCGTTTCAATTTCCTCTCTCATCCCGTCATTAGCCTTCTCTTCTCTTCTCTTCATTCTTTCCCTCCTTACATTTTCTATTTCTATTTTTTCTTCCAACATCTTTTTTTGTTCGTAATTTTCTCTCTCTATTTACCAATCCCTCCGCTCGGGCAAGGTATGACACAAGGTCAATTTTTTAAGTGGAGTTTAACAGGTTTGAATTCAGAGTTTTCCTTCTAGATTAGTTGCCTCACTAAGGCAGAAGAACCCAGTCTGCCCAACTATTTACCCATAGCTGGAGGGAGAATAGTTTGATTCATACCATTCCCAGGAGTGTACTAACACTCCTGGGAATGGTATGAATCAAACTATATGAAATATATGCTATATGAAATATATGCTATATGAAATGAAATATATGCTATATGAAATGCAATCAGTCTCGTCCAGGATTTGAACTCGTGTCACCGTATAAATTTCCTACGATGATAACCATTACACCACGGACACCTCCTATCTTTCTCTCTCTATCTTTGGTTGATAGGTTCTTGGTTGGTATTATATATATATATATATATATATATATATATATATATATATATATATATATATATATATGTATCAACCTTTGTGGGTTATTTAATGCCAATTCCTGTTTATATATATAATTTGTAAGCAAACAGTTTGTCAGTAACTTCAGTTTTTAAACTAGTTAGAGTACATTTCCTAGCACACAGTTGAATAGTTTCAGGTATTGTTATCTAATTATAATAATTCTATTTTATATTAACCATTCGTTTGCCCACAGTTAAATTGCTATAGGTATGACAATTAAACATTTGTAATTCTTTTTATCAAGTATTTCTATATCCTATAGATAATTTGCGCAGTGTTGCATGATTTCGAATAACAAATAATAATAATCCTATGTAAATCATCGAACAGTTCTATGTGACCGATAGATGGACCCTATCAGGTTCTATCAGTTTGGATCAAAGTGGATCTGGGAGTAATGGCAATGATGGAGTACTCCACATTCCCCAAAGCTTCAGTCCTGGAGCCTTATCATCAGATGCAGTTTAGTATTATAACCAGGACACTTGTTGGAAAGGGGTCTTACCCCCTCTGCAGAGGAGCAGTGAGGGTATTTTACGGCCTCAGACGACGGGGTTGCTCTCTCTCTCTCTCTCTCTCTCTCTATCTATCAATCTATCTATAACCACTTTCTCTTTTTTACTCGTTCTTTTTTGGAATATTTTCTTCCTTTCTTTCTTTCTTTCTTTCGCTTTTACTTGTCTTTTTCTTATTCTTTCTCACACACTACACTTTATTATTTCTCTTTTGAAAATATTTCTCTTCCTTTTCTCTTCTACTTTTCATCCTCTTTCTTTTTCCCCCTTTTTCCACTCCTCTTTCATTTTCCTTCAACTATGCACTTTCTTTTTCGTTCCTCTTTCTCATTTTTCTTCTTTTTTTTCATTGTTATTTTCAACCCTATTTTCTTCACCTTCCCTTGTCTTCTCTTTTACTCTGTCTGTCTCTGTCTCTCTTGCTTTTTCCCCTTACTTTCAGCCTCTCTTTCTTTTTCCCTGTCTCTCAATATCATTATAATAATTATCTGATGGCTTCTCTCTCCCTCTCTCTCTCTCTCTCTCTCTCTCTTTATTTATTTGTTTCTTTCTCTTTCTCACTCAGATACACACACACACACACAATATATATATATATATATATATATATATATATATATATATATATATATATATATATACGAATGATTATTCCATTCCTGTTGACAGCTGTGACATTGAAGACCTAGAAGCCATCTTATGATGGCGAGAGTCAGATATCTTAAATATCTTTACTGAAAATATCTACAATAGCAAAGGTCTTCAGCGGAAGATGACGTCTTCATTTTATTTCTTTATCTTCTCACATTCGTGGGGAGGGAAAAAAGCTCGTATGTTTCACCTGTCTTTCGCAAACGTTGTGTAATTTAATCTTTGTATTATAAACAACTGCTGAATGAAGCGAGTAAAATCGGGTAGAGAAAGCGAGAAGGGTCACGAATTGAATTAAACACTCAGGAATCATTTTCCAGAGACAAAAATGTTATTTTGAGGAAACGCCACCAACCTGCTCCTTGAACTGTTATTTTAAAAATAATTTTGTTGTTGTTGTTGTTGTGGTGCTTTTTACTTGTACATTTAAAAAAATGTCTTCGAGTTTTTTTACACCAGTTCTGACTGTAAATTTTTTGACTTGTGCATAAGTGACATGAAGTCTCCTATCTCTAGGACTCTTTCAAGTGCTAAGCCGATTTTAACAGTGCTATGGTCTCAATTCTTATTCTGATTTCCAGTTTCCTTGTCTCTTTTCCAGGTCTTTGCAGACCGTTCCAACGGCTCCAAATACTATTAGTATTACCGTCACCTTTTTGTTTCACAGCTCTTTCTTAAGAGACTCAAGTATTTGTCATCTGATAGTGGGTTAAATACGAATCAGTGAGTTAAATACAACTAAACTGTATGCTTATGCTAAACTGAATCATTTGAAGTAGAACGGTTTTCACATTTAAACTACGTACTAATACTAAACTGAATTGTTTGAAATAGAACTGTTTTGACGGCTAACTGTGTGTAAAATAGATGAGTGATGTTTAATTGAATTTTTAGTGGTACATAGCAATACTTGGAATCATTTAACTTTGTTGACTAAACTGAATAGTTTGAAATAGATATGTTTTTGAAATTCAAAGTGTATACTTATACTAAACTGAATTGTTTGAAATAAAACTGTTTACATGTATGAAAATAGATTTGGCATTAAATAACCAACAATGGTTGATATGCCGTAAACCAAACCAAACCAGACTAAAACAAAGTTTTTATCCAGATTATTATGTATACTTTCGAACTAATACTCGTGGGAGAAGTATACATTCCCTTAATCTCCAAGCTATGGATTAAATAGTATTACTGCTGTTCTTCTACAAGGATAGATTTAGAGTTGAATAACCTTCAAAGGTTCATAACCATTTAACAAAGAAACCAGCCAATCTTTACTTTTTGTTGATTAAAGCTAATTCTGATCTTTTGACCAAGATTGGGTGATTCGTTTTCAACTCAAAATCCAAGAGATTTTTTAGCAGCTCATTTTCTTGTACAGATTCTGTTTTGCGCATATACTATTTGTCAGTATGGTCACCCTGCGAAAATCGCACTAATTAGCTATAGACTCCTAGTTAAACTTCCGTATCGTTAAACTACGTGAGGCAGTCACTCCTTTGAGAATACTACATACTAAGATTCGAAATTATATTCACTAGATTTTAACAGGGAAAAACCAACCTTCTCAACTACCATTTTGGCTCTGAATAACCAATATCTAAATATAAGTTTATCTCTAGCAAAGTACAAGGCCACATTCATGAGACACCCAGACGAATTTGTTTACCTCCTATTTACGAAAGAAGTGAAATGAAAAAAATAATTTTGGAATTATTGTTTTGAGTATAACCAATTTCAACTTTTTATCTGAAATAAATAACGATCGATGTTACATTCTGGGCAAAGACGAACCAGACATGCTGGACACTGCTGGAGAAGCAAGGATGAGCTCGTAAGTGATGTACTCCTGTGGACCCCCGCATATGGCCAATCAAAAGCAGGACGACCAGCTCGAACATACATACAGCAGTTATGTGATGATACGGGATGTAACCCTGAAGACCTGCCAGAGGCGATGAATGATAGGGAGACGTGGAGAGAGAGGGTCAGGGATATCCGTGCAAGCTGCACGACATGATGATGATGATGATGATGAACACATGTAAGCAATTTAATAGGGTGTGTCCTGAGAGAAAAATAAAATCTTGCGGATGTTGGAACTCGAGGAATCCTCGTTGTGTAATGGTTAAATTGCCGGAGTGTGACATCATAATAAGCGTGTTCGAACTCCAGTTCACTTTCGGACGAATAACCAGAGAAAATATATGAACTCCTTATCCCCTCTTAGCTTTGGCATCAAATAACCCAAAAAGATTGATTCATTAATGAAACCAAATCAGCCTATTTTGAACTTTATCGTTTCAGGAAATTAATACAAAACTGGAATCTATGATCTTCATTGACTCGTGACAAGTTGCTAAACATTTATGAGGTAACTGAAACTAAACCTTTTTTTACAAATTTATTTTCTAAATTTCGTATTGCTGTTTAATATGACACCTTCGAATAATTTATAGAGTCCACAACAGATTATTTTGTGACGGAAGTAAAATGTTTACATTACCTGGGAATTCAAAAATTTCATAGCGATATTTGGTCCACGCACTACCATATCATTGACAGCGATTTTTATTTATGTGTAATTTTCCAGCAAATACTTTTCAAAGTGGATTTCACATTCTAATTTTCACAGTAGTCATCTCCTCCCTATTTTAAAGAATGGAGTCACACGATCGACATGAATCAATCTGGTGGCCTTGTACCGGACTAAATTTACCTCAGTAAATATTTTGATTGAAAGTATTCGTTTGCTGTCCGCTTTTTCTTTAAGATAGTTGACATCGGATACACACAGCCCGGAATAGAAGAAGCTAAAGCTGTTTAAGCACCCAAGGAGAAATCTGTAACAGTCTGACAGATGAGTTCGTTTTGGAAGATACAATCACAAGCTAAAATTTTTTTTCTTCTGTCACCGTCATTGCCCTCTACCGGGGACAAGCAGTAGCAGTAATAGGTTTCTGGATTTTATCTACTTCTAAAATCACCGTGTTCCATGGTGGGTACAGAATAATCCAGTAGGTTAATTTGGTTTCCTATTCACCCCCATCTTTTAAATCCCCCACCCTACAGAAGAAAGAAAGAGAGGAAGGAGATGAAGAAACGGTGGTAACCTCATGGTGAATTCACTTCTTAATATGTGCAAATATCGCCTGTTTTTTCTTTTTGTTTGTGTTTTTTTCTGCCTGTTTTTCTTGCGATTCTGCAGCCGCTTCTCACTTTCTCCAGTGCCATCATTACCAACCTTAGACTAAACGTTACGCTTTATCATTTAAAAGATCAATTTCGCTAGTCACCCAATCCTCCTGAAGTCTGTGATGAATTGTTGTGTTAAGGACAAGCAATCAATCATAAAGGAACACTGATTTCTTTTGTCTTTGGTTTGTTTTCTTAGCAAGGGACCCTCCACCACATACTTCTCTCCCTCCCCACCCATTTCCACCACTGCAATCAAATAGATTCGTGAGTTGAACATTTAAATGCGGCCTATCAACTTGAGAGCTGGATTCAATTTGAGCCGTTGTTTTAATAGATCAAGAATGCGCCGTTTACATGTTCCTTTTTAATGGATCAAGCTGATCCGGCCTTTTAGACGTTTAAGTTCAATGGATCAGGATTGAGAAATTCTTCCGAGTGTCAGATCAGGTTTAATGGAAATTGCTTTCGTTGTTTGAAGATTAAATAAATGAGTCTTCGATCGATTCTTTCCTATTTTATTGATTACTAGGAAGCTGAAACTCTTAACAATCTTGAACCCTTGAATATTAAAAACAGGGCTGATTTATGTAAAATGAAAATGACACTGATGCTTAATTAAAACGAATCTGAATTAAACATCGTTTTGCACAAACCATCCATTATATCAATCTAAAAATTATTCACATCATTAAAACAATCTAACGAACAAAGAACTTTTCCCTGAAGCTTTTTAAAGAATTTATTTCTAGTTGCTTGACGCCTCTTTGTTTGAAAAGGGTAGTACATCGATCTCGATGGTGACTGCTTGAAAAAGTGGCATCATAGTGCTAGTAACATATCCAAAATGTTTTATATGTAATGCAATATACATAAAAAGCGAGTGAAATCGGGGAAAAATTCAATATCAAGAAAAATAATTTATAATTATTACCCAAGAGGGCTGCTATTAATACTGCTACCTGGAAGAATATATAGTCAAGTGGCCTGAATTTCTGCTACGAAATTCCCATTTCTATATCGCTATTGCCTATAAAATGTTATTTGTTATGTAAAGCTTATACCAGCTATTATTCAACAAGATGTCAGGTGTGCAGGAGCTGAGGGTCCTAAGAATTAATAATAATGATAACCGAAGTTTCATCAATATATATATATATATATATATATATATATATATATATATATATATATATATTTAGCGATAACGCCACGGGGAGTTTTCGTTAGTTGGTTTAATACACAACTTAACCAAAAGAAAATATAGTGTTATATATCGCTTTTTTTCTTTGAGATTGAGATAAAGCTTTTGCAAGCAATTCTTTATATTTGTTACTAACATATTTTTGTCGTTTTTAGATTGCTCAATGTAAGGCATTTTCCGATTTGCAACACGTTAAGCAATCATTTCTTTGCTCTCAGTTTAAATGACAAAGATTTCTATTTGACCAGTAGATAGGACCCTCACTCCGGACTCCTGGGAGCAATGGCAATGAAGAGAGTGCTCCTGGGAGCAATGGCAATGAAGAGGTCCTCCATATTCCCCAAAGCTCCAGGGTTAGATCCTCTTCATCAGATTGTTTAATGTCATATCTAGGAGACTCGTAGGGATAGTTTTACCACTCTGCAGAGATGCAGTTGGTATATTCTACGGACCCAGCCGACTAGGCTGGACAGACTATTGAGGAATTCGGCCTAATGAGTAGAGTGTTCGCTAATGCCTTGGGAGACCGGGGTTAAATCACAGGTCGAGTCATACCAAAGATCTTTAAAATGGCACTTGATGCCGCCTTGCTTAACACTCAGCATTATAGGGTAAAGATCAAGGGTAAAGTGGAGCAATCCAGGCAATGGAGTAGTGCTCTCCCCTATAATTTTGTGTTGTAGCTATTGAATAGGGAGCCTTCGGGTCACCCGAGATTAAGATCATCAACTTTTACTTATATAATATAGACAATTGCTGATTTTTTGTTGTTGTCTTTTTATACGTAATATTTATTTACTTGCTTGGATATAACCTCTATTTTGCAAATTTTCAGGAAATAATTCGACCACTCTACAACGAATAAAAATCATTATTTAGTTGCGAATTTGTTAATAAAATGTTCTTTTCTTACTCACCTGAATGTTATGATTGCAGAAATTCTTTCAGCAGTCAGATAAAAAAGCAGTTAGTTTTTAGAACAAACGGCTAATCCAAAGATAGATATTCCACTGGTACTGAAAATAAAGAAATAGAGAAATATTAGATTAGGAATAAGGAAAAAATGAAATAAATAAAAGATGCTATTTATCGTTCTCTTGTCGACTCCTGCACATGGACACACCAATGTTGGTCGAGAAGTAAGAACTTACATATGTGCAACCACTGGATATCATTTAGAGGACCTACAAAATGTTAAAGAGGGAATTTTGGTTAAAGTGCAGGACTGTAGCCTCGAAGTAAACGAGACGGATTTCAGTCAAGCTATTGCGTTCTCTTTTGAACTAAAACCCTTGGAAAAGGTATTGAACCCTCTTATTAATAATGCACAATAGAATAGCACGTGTAGATTAGGAGGAGAAAGAGATGAAAAAGTAAATCTCATCGTAAGCAAATGTAGCTAACTAGCACAAAAGGAGTACATGACCCAGACATGACAAAGTGGGAAAGGTGATCCCCAGGGAATTGAGTCAGAAATTAGAATATTGCCATTCTATTTGCACAAACTAGAATTCGTCCAAAAGAATGAAGCGCTTATAAATCTCTGTGATTTTGAGATTCAAACGGATTGTCCAATTTCGGTCGGAGGACCAGCCCTATTCACGAATAACAAGAAAAAAAGACTTGGCGTCTTTTGGTTTTCACCTTTCCGGTGGATCACAATAGAAAAATAAAAGAAACCAAAGAGGTTAGCAGATACTTGATCCTTGCCAGAAGACTAAAAAAAATAAAAAATAAAAAATAAAAAATAAAAACAAAAAATACAAAACAAAACAAAAAAACTGAAACGTTAGGATAACAGTGATATCAATTGTAGTTGGTGCACTTAGATCAGTCCCCAAAAGCTTGAAAAAATACTGAAGGAACTCGAAATCAGAAGAATGATCGAGACCCTCCTGATCACAGCATTGCTAACATCGGATACAATACTGAGAGACCTAAATAGACTTGCTATTACTCAGACTCAAGTGAAATACCACAAGGTAATGATGGTATGAACAACTAGCAAGCAGTGAAATGATAATAATTTGCAGTCCCGACAGACCACAGACTAAAATTGAAAGAAAACGAAAAGAATGATAAGTAACTGGACCTTGCTAAGAAAATGAAAAAACTGTGGAACATGAAAGTGACAGTAATGACAAGTGTAATTAGTGCTCTTGGTCCAGTCACCAAAGGATTGGTACAAGGACTAGAGGACTTGGAAATAAGCGGACGAGTGGAGCCCATTCAAACTACAGCACTGTTGATATCGACCAGGAGGTGCTCGTGGTGTAATAGTTATCGTCGTAGGGAAATGGACACGGTGACACGAGTTCAAATCCTGGACGAGACTAATTGCCTTTCACATACCACTAATACCCTTGGGAAAGGAATGAATCCAATTATTCTCCCTCCAGCTATCGGTAAATAGTAGGGCAGACTGTGTTCTTCATTCTTAGTGAGGCAACTAGTCTAGGAGAAGAAAAACTGAATTGAAACCTGTTAAACTCCGTTTAAAAATTGACCTTGTGTCATATTCTGCCCTAGCGGAGGGGTTGGGTAAATATCGATATCGACCAGAATACAGTGGAGAGACTTGAGGAGACTTACTGTCACTCAAACTCCAGTGAAAAACCATCGGCTAACGCTTGTGTGAAAAACTCTAGAAAGAGAGAAATAATAATAATAATTTTGCCGTTACAGCAGACCAAAGAGTTAAAATTAAAAAAAGGAAAAGATAGACAAATACTTGGACCTTACTAGAGAACAAAAAAAACTGTGAAACAAGTTAACAATGATATCATTTGCAGTTGATGCCGTTAGAACGGTCCATAAAGGATTGGAAAGGGGATTGTAACAGTTAAAGAAAGGAGAAAGAACTGAGACCATTCAAACTACAGCGTTGTTGTGATCGGATAAAATACTGAGAAGTGTTCTGGTCTCCTGAGAAGACTTGTTGTTATCGCTCAAACTCCAAAGAAAGACCACTAGCTAACGCCGGTGTTAAAAGCTCTCAAGGAGTGAAATAATAACAATTTTACTGATCAGATACCTTGTCGTCGTGCAGTAGTTACAGGCTTATCTCGCAGACCATAAACTAGAGTCATGATTTTGGTCTTCACTAGCCACTCCATACTTGTGGCCTTGTGCCAAATAAAACAACAGTTAACTGCCCATGGCTGAAATTTGATTCATTCATAAATATCTAATTTTAATTAACTGATAATATTTTCAACGTTCCATTGCAATTATTTTTTTGCACTTTTTATTTGAATATAATAATCGTTTGCTTTACTTATTGCAAGTATTCTTATCAAATACAAATAATTTTCAGTTCTATTTGACCCAGATGGTATATACTGATACAACCACTCAGGTTCATATTGTACCTGGGAGTGATAACCATGAAGGGTATTCCTCACTACTCAGATCTCAAAAACTGGACCATCATATGCAGTTTAGTGTCATACCAAGAAACCTTTGTTGAAAAGGGAGTCTTACCCCTGCGCAGGGGATACCATCTGCGTATTCTAAGCCCCGCAGGGAAGGCTGAACTAAAATAAGGTTGAAAGAAAACATTTGTCAAAATCAGCAACATTTGTTTGTGTGGGTTTTATGGCATATCGACCTTTCCAGTTTATTTAATGCCAAATCCACTTTTTTACAAATAAGTAAAGTTGGCGACCGTAGTCGAAGGCAACCAGAAGACTCCCTTTTCAATAACTACTACACCGAGGTGTAGGGGAGGTCGCTACTCCTTTTCCGGGATTGCTTCACTTTACCTTCGACACGTACCTTATATTGCCGAGTGTTAAGAGTTATCAAGTACCATTTTTAAAGTCTTTGGTATGGTATGACTCGACCTGGGATTGAACCCAGGTCTCCCGGATCATTGGCGAACTCTTTACCCACTAGGCAAATGAGCCGGTAGTTCTATTCTAAACAATTCAGTTTAGCATAAGTACACAGTTTAATTGTCAAAAACATTTCTGTTTCAAGCTATTCAGTTTAGTCAAGCAGGTATAATTCGAACAATTCAGTTTAGTATAATTTTTGTTTACATACAGTTCTATTTCAAACAATTCTGTTTAGCGTAAGTAGAGTTTCAATGTCAAAAATTGTTCTATTTTAAACAATCCAGTTTAGTATAAGTACAGAGTTTACATGTCAAAACAGTTCTTTTTCAAGCAGTTCAGTTTAGTATAAGTACGAATTTCAGTTTTATTTGACCTATAAATAGGACCCTATCAGGTGCTACTACTCCGGTCCAGAGTGGACCTGGGAGCAATGGCAATGAAAGGGTTCTCTGCATTCCCCAAAGCTCCAGCATTATCGGAACCTCGCCATCAGATCGCTTAATGTCATATCCAGGACACTCGTTGGGGTGGGGTTACCCCTCTGCAGAGAAGCAGTCGGTGTATTCTACAGCATCAGCAGACTGTTAAAAACATTTCTGTTTGAATTTCAGAGAAGAGATGTTAAGATTATTCGTTGATTTTATTAGTTTAATTTGGTTTCATTGTTGAATATAATATCTACCTTCATGGGTTATTTAATCCCAAATCAATTCTTATAAAAGAACAATAGCGATGCTATTTAACACATAGCTATGAGGATTATAGGTTCATACCTTTTCCTAGAGTATTTGTCTGAAAGTGAAGGAAAATGTGAACCTAGGATTCGAACTCACTTTCTACGGTAGCGCAGTCCAGAACGTTAGCTCTAACGGCACGGGAAGTCTCCTTGATTCTAGTGGACCAAACTGTAACAAAGACGTTGTTATTTACCTCACCAGAAATAATCTACAACACAAAGAGTTTTTTTAATAAATTTCTGAGACCCAAATCTGCTGATTGTATAGAGAAGTTATTGTATGGGACGGGTCTGTGATCACCAGGCGTGAAATATATTTTTAGCCTGCCACATCCAAATACAAAGGCAAGCAAAAATGCAATAGTTTTCTAACAAAGCCGAGACTAATTACATCTCCAAATCCACCTCTCATCTTTGTTGGATATTCCTGTATCTATTTACACAAGTACTCCGCTATGAGACATTGGCATAATTGTTAGAGTCTTTGCCACTCATCTGGGGGACCGAGGTTCAATCTCCAGGTCGAGTCATCTCAAAGACAGGTACATGATACCACGTTGTTTAGCACTCAGCATTATCAGGTACGGATCAAGGGTGAGTGGAGCAATCCAGGGAAAAGAGTGGCACCCTCCCCTACACCTTTCTAGAAGGAAAACACTGAATTCAAACCTGTAAAACTTCGCTAAAAATGACTTTGTGTCACATCCTGCCCCTGTAGAGGGATTGATAAATACATATATGGTTTCAAGTATTCCTATTTGATACAAACAATTTACTCCCTGTTATATGGTATCAAATATTCTTAGCTAATACTGCTGATTCATACACACGTATATAGTTTCAAGTATTCGTATTCAATGCAAACAATATACACACAGTCATATAGTTTAAGTATTAATACTAATTGCTAATAATTCTCAAGCAGATCGATTTGATCAATTCGAGAGACCGTAGCAAGTACTACCACTCCAGGTGGAGGTGCCCGTGGTGTAGTCGTTATCGTCGTAGGAAATGGACACGGCGACACGAGTTCAAATCCTGGACGAGACTGATTGCATTTCACATAGCACTAATACCCATGGGGAAGGTATGAATCCAATTATTCTCCCTCCAGCTATGAGTAAATAGTAGGATAGACTAGGTTCTTCAGCCTTGGTTAGGCAACTAGTCTAGGAGAAAGAAAACTCTGAATTCAAACCTGTTAAACTCCGCTTAAAAATTGACCTTGTGTCATATCCTGCCCGAGCGGAGGGGTTGGTAAATAGTACCACTCCAGGTCAGGGTGGATTGGAGAGTAATAGTAACAAAGGGTTGTATTCATACACGAATCGAATTCGAATAGAATTGAAATTACTAATTTTTGTGTGTCTTTGCATTTCTGCTTGTTTGTTTGTTTGGGTTTTATGGCATATCAACTCCTGTCAGTTATTTAATGCCAAATGCATTTTTATACAAATAAACAGTTCTATTTCAAACAATTCAGTTTAGCATAAGTACGCAATTTAACATGTCAAGACAGTTCCATTTCAAGCTATTCAGTCTAGCATAAGTATGCAGTTTAGTTCTTTTTGACCTATAAATAGGACCCTATCAGTTGCTACCACTGCGGGCCAGAGTGGACCAGGGAGCAATGGCATTGAAGGGGTTCTCTGCATTCCCCAAAGCTCCAGCATTACTGGAACCTCACCATCAGATTATTTAGTGTCATATCAGGACACTCATTAGGGGGGTGTTACAGTTACTGCAGTGAAGCAGTCAGTGCATTCTACAAGCCCAATCGACTGGGCAACTTATTGTATGGGACTTGTCTCTGATCACCTGTGTGAAAAGCCGTCCTTGCAGAAGAACATAAAGGGGCAATTTATTCCAAAGCTTTAAAGGATTTCATACCTTTCCCAAGTCCAAAAGAGAACACAATAGAGCAACTGGAAATCGAACTCACTTACTTAAATTTTGCAGTCCAGCACGTTATCCACTACACCACGAAGACTTCTTAGAGTAGCTCGTTAACTCTTATACTACGTGTGTTGGATGGAAAGAACTTACGATCAAGTTTTGTATAAAAAACTCGGCTCCCGCTTTATCACTGAATTTTAGCAGCAATGAGCCAGAAAAAGTTTGGCTTTGTTTGGTTTATTCGTCCAATGTCATATTAACCTTTGTGGGTTATTAAATGCCAATATCCTTCTATTTGATGAACAGCAATGATACTATTTACCAACCCCTCCGCTCGGGCAGGATATGACACAAGGTCAATTTTTAAGCGGAGTTTAACAGGTTTGAATTCAGAGTTTTCCTTCTCCTAGACTAGTTGCCTAACCAAGGCTGAAGAACCTAGTCTGTCCTACTATTTACCCATAGCTGGAGGGAGAATTATTGGATTCATACCTTTCCCAAGGGTATTAGTGCTATGTGAAATGCAATCAGTCTCGTCCAGGATTTGAACTCGTATCGCCGTGTTCATTTCCTACGGCGATAACGACTACAACACGGGCACCTATTTATTCAATAGCCGAGGAGTGGAGATAAGAGGTTCATACATTTCCTAATTGTAATTGTCGAAAAACAAACATAATAGCGCGACTAGATTGGTTTGGTTCGGTTTTATGGTATATCAAATCTTGTTTAAATATATATATTAAATACATATGACTTATAAACACGCTTTATAGATAACATTCTTAAACGAACCTGAGCTCTTTTTGCACGCTGTTAAATAGTTTCAAGTATTGCTATATAACAGTCACAATTCAACATCAGTCATTTGTTTGCATACATTGGTTGTTCTATGTGAACCATATCATATATTTACCCAACCCCTCCGCTTGGGCAGGATATGACACATGGTCAATTTTTTTAAGCGGGGCTTAACAGGTTTGAATTCAGAGTTTTCCTTCTCCTAGGCTAGTTGCCTCACCAAGGCTGAAGAACCCAGTCTGTCCGACTATTTACCCATAGCTGGAGGGAGAATAATTGGATTCATACCGTTCCTAAGAGTATTAGTGCTTTGTGAAATGCAATCAGCGTCGTCCAGGATTTGAACTCGTGTCGTCGGGTCCATTTCTTATGACGATAACTATTCCACCACGGGTACCTCCCTTCTATTTGAACCATATCAGGTGTTACCACTCCGGGTCAGAGTGAACTTGGGAGCAATGGCCAAGAAGGGGTATTCCACATTCCCCAAATCTCCAAGGCTGGAGTCTCGCCATCAGATTGGTTAATATCATATCCGGTGACAACGTTATGAGGGGGACTTACCTCTCTGCAGTTGGTGTATTCTACAGCCCCAACTGATTGGGCTGGCGCGACTGGAGTTCGAAATCCCTTACTTCGAAGGCGCAGTCCAACAATTTAGTTATTATTCCACAGAATCTTCCCTTGAGCCAGAACAATACTTTGATGAGTGACTACTGGAGTGGGTACCGCGAACAATACAAGAGCTGTGCGTCAAATTATACAAAGCTTAGTAAATTCCACATATTGTATAAAGAGATCTACGAGGTCTTAGTGTTTGTCTCTTCTTTCGCCAAAAACATTCCACTTGTCAAAGAAAAAAAAAAAAAAAGAAATAACAAAGAAATGAAAATAAAATGACCCTAAACATTTAAAAGGTCATCGTATGGTAACTGGCCATTTTGACGACCCCAGGCATTTTCTGTCTACGGCTGATAAATTGGATAATATCGCCCTATGTCAACCGTCAATTACAGGATACAGGGTAAGAAAGAGAGAAAGTATCTTTAGCCATTTCTTTGCAGAAACATTAAGAGGATTAGGCTATAAATCATTCAAGACTTTCTCCATTTTTGTTGGTGTTTGTCGTGTGATCATTGCAGCCTTTTGATGATGGAGATGGGAGTAGCGATAGAACAGGTAGGATAGAAAAATGAAGGATAATTTTGGAAGCATTCAGATCTCTCTCGTTTGCTTTCTATCTATCTATCTATCTATCTATCTATCTATCTATCTATCTAGTTCTGTTCATCTATCTATCAATATATCTATCGATGAATCTAACGGGGGTAGGGGTTTGCGCTAATCTGAGTAAAACTTTGTAAATTACTATTTATTTTCTTATCTAACCAGATAGCTCAATCTTTTCTATCTATCTATCTATCTATCTATCTATCACAACAACTCTTTATCTGAATGTGATTACGTTTCTTTATTCCTCAATACAGAAAAAAAGCACTTTTAATCAATCAGTTTTCATTTCTCTTATCTCCCCCTTGGATCCAATTTACTGTAAGTAGTTTTGTGGATTCAAGATATCACTTCGTTCTGGGATTAACTACAAAACAAATAATTCTACCAGCCGATACTTATATATATTCAGCTTCATGAGTCTATTTCTCACTAACTTCAAAATCTCCTTTAGTTGGATGTAGCAATTACTTTCAACTGGATTTCATCAACCCACAACTACAACATGTTATTTCAATCTAAACTCGATAATTTTCCTGGATTATAAAAAAGCAGCAATAAAACAAGTATTTTCCTAATGGTCATTGCAATCACTAACAAACTATGCTACAAACTTCTCGCAATATGAAGCCAGTTAAATAAAATATACCACCTCATCATCAAACCCCCACAAAAAAAAGAAGCCATATCGTTTTAATAAGAGCACAGATGTTGTGTACGTTTGATATGATTGAAAGTTATAAACAGGAACAAAACCGCTAAAAGCACATTGAAAAGCTTTAAACGGTTTTACAAAGCCAAAACAATTTTATTCAATTGATCTCTCGCGACAAAATGGCCTCCAAACCAAATCCCAAATGAAAAGCAACTTGTGCTTTTATCAAATTAAGAACTTAATTTAATAAAACCTCAGTTGCAGTGCAAATATACACAACAGAAAGGACAAATATCCAAAGAAATCTGGTATTTAAGAAATGGATGTCTTCATCTTTGTCCGTTTCTGTACACAACGAAAAATATCTGTTTAATCATCAAATTAATAGTAAACGTACCCGCAAGTCGGCAGGGTTTATCCATCGTGTGTCCCACGGCATCAGGACACATGATTCTTTGTCTTTCAACTCATTTACAAATATATATATATATGTATATATATTTACGATTTACGATTTTTTTAGTGCTGCAAAATATTTAAAAAGAAAATTGAAAACGTTGTACGGAACTCTACGTAGAGTAGAAATTAAGTGCAGATATAAAAAAAAGTTTTATTACAACTTTTCTGGCAAATCAGAGCTGGGCACAGAATATTTTATAACCAATCAGATTTCGCTGTGTTTAGCTCCTCCTCACGTCCACTTTAGTATTTTAAAGTACTGAGAGCAACCGGTTAGTTCTACTTTAAACAACAAAAAATCTCATAACTTAACCAGTATTATTACACTAAATTTCTGAGATGAAACTTGAAAGTTTCTATTACTTATATTATTCGGACTGTTATTTTCATATTCATTGCTATATTCACAGCATTTCGGCTGATGCTTCCTCCATCCTTTTTCAGTAGTTTCATCTCGAACTCGAGGGCCTGTAGAGAACATCGAACCGAACCCTTAGCTTGAAAAGTTCTTCTAATTGAAATCATCTGGAGGTCGCAGGTTCAATCCCAACAACAGGTAGATAACAAGGAAAACTTACAATGGCTTAACACTTGTATTCGTTCAGGGCTAACGGAATTAGAACACTCTAGCCCCGTGGATAAAGCGTTCAGTTCGAAGTTCGGTATGAAACACCTGAAGAAGGCCGAATGATGCATCAGCCGAAACGTTGTGAATATAACGGGGAAAATGAAAACTATTGTCTGAATATTGTTATGGGAAAAATCTTTACCAGAATTTTATCACAGCCTTATTTAAAAATGAGTATCTTATTAATGTGGCTTTGTTTTAGACATTCCTAACTCTTATTATCATTAAGATGACTTGCCATGGCACAAGGGTTAATAAGCCAATCTCACTGACCATCTGAGTTAATAAAAGGATTAACATAGAGTTAAAATCAATCAGTCAATCATTTAAAAGTATTCGTATGTATATGATATAATGCGATAAAAGCAGTATCGCCTCAAGTAAATCGCTAAGAGTCGACTATTACTCGAGTCAATGTCTATTTCCAAAGACTGCTTTACTTCAAAACAATTTGAAAACTAGCATAAAACATGACGTCATTTTCATTTTTTTTTAGAAATGAAGGTTTATGCCTCACCCGTATTTTAATATGGCTGTTTTGAAAAGAAATTAAAAAATATAAATAAACAAATAAATGCTCTTATTAACAAGGATTCTTTTTATAGTGAAAAAAAAAAATCAAAAGTTGAGATTTTTTATGATTTAAATTCACTGTAAACAGGGAAAAAAATTAATGAAAAAAACCCATGGCCGTGTGAAAAGTTTTAAGGCGAAATATGTTTTTATTATCTAAAAATATATTTGAGAATTTACTGGAAAATATGTTTAAATCTTTTTTTTATGATTTAAACTCAATATAAAAAGTTTAAGAAAAAAAAAATTAATGCAAAAAATCACTGCTGTGTGAAACGATTTAGGGCAAAATATATCTTTTCAAGTTAAAATTAATTAGAATCTGATATGTAATTAATTTTGAATATAAACTAGTAAAAGAAATTTGTCTTAAAAAGAAATTTGTCTTTTTCATCTAATTATCTGTGAATACAAATACATGCATATAAGTAAATCTTCGAATATATATATATATATATATATATATATATATATATATATATATATATATATATGAAAAGCCTTTAAAATTACTTATATATTTTGTATTAATATTTATTTCAGCTGGCACTATATCTTAAAAAAAATGTAAGATCTATATCTTCAGACAAACAAATAATGAGAAATTTCTAATGAAACTTTTTATTAGAATTTTCTCATTATCATAACAAAAAATATAAGTAATTTTTAAAGGTTTTTCTTTTATATGGGATTATTTGCTCTGTAATTATTCTTATTATTATTTTACATTGCGGTCTCTTTTAGATTTTGAATTACATGAATAGTGAAGAAAGAATATCCTAAAATAGAATCGTTCCTACTATCGGCTGACTTATGGTTTGATAATATATATATATATATATATATATATATATATATATATATCATATATATATATATATATATTATCAAACGCAAAGTCAGCCGATGGATGGAACGATTTTATTTTCAGGTTTTCTGTCTACAATATATATATATATACATTCAAAAATTAATATTTACTTGTATGCATGTGTTTATATTCATAGATCATTTGATAGAAAAGAAAAACTTTTTGAGGCGATCGTGATGTGAAGGTTGTCGTCTAAGTAAATGAGCACGATGACCTGAATTCATATCTCGTATGAGGCTATTCGCATTTCTCCTAGCACTAATACCCTAGACTAAGATATGCATCCAACTATTCACTTGAAAACTGTGAATAAATAGTAGGGTTAGCTAGATACTTTAACCTTGGTATAGCAACAGGTATAAGAGTTTGAAAAAAACTGAATTTAAACAAGCAAAACTCCAATAAAAATTGACCTGTGTCACATCCTTACGTGAAAAAAAAAACAGATGATTTGTAAATGAAAAACATATTACACCAACTGATGTCCGGGGAAAAAAATTCGATAAATAAAAGAAGACTAAAAACATTTGTTATACTTGAAAATAAGCATTACCGCAATGCCTAGTCAAAATAAAAACCGCCGACAGAATACCATAAGCTAAAACGTAAGACAGGTCAGTATACTAAGTAGAGCGAAACTCGATTATCTACATAGCCAGAAGGATGCCTCAGGTGATATAATTGGTAGTTAGCTAGACAAACTTATACGAGTGAGTTAAGGTTTCATTGGGTGCACCATTCATGTGGCCTTGAGCCACATTTAAGCAAAAAGCTAAGTAAATTACCTACGAAGCCAGAAGTAATCTACCTAAGTTTCACTTAACCGGATCAGCAGGATAATTCTAAGTGAAGAGGGTTGGACCAAACAACATTTTATTTATTTAGTTGCTCAGTCGGCTGGGGCTGAACAATACACAAACTGCTTTTCTGCAGAGGGGTAAGACCCCCACAAAACGAGTGTCCAGGATATGACACTAAACAATCTGCTGGAACTTTGGGGAATGCAGAGTATCCCTTCATTATTATTGTTCCTAGGTCCAATCTAGTCCAGAGTGGTAGCACCTGATAAGGGTCCTATCTATGGGTTAAATAGAACTAAACTGCATACTTATGCTAAACTGAATTGTTTGAATTAAAACTGTTTGCCAAAACTGAATAGCTTGAAATAGAAATGTTTTGAGAATTAAACTGTGTACTTACATTTAAACTGCGTACTTATGCTAAACTGAATTGTTTGAAATGGAACTGTTTTTGACATTGAAACTGTACTTACACTAAACTGAATTATTTAATATAGAACTGTTTTGACATTTAACAGTGTGTAAACAAAATCTGTACTTATACTAAACTGAATTAACTGAATTAGAACTCTTTGAATAAACTAAATAGCTTGAAATAGAAATGTTTTGACAATTAAATTGTGTACTCATGCAAAAGTGGATTGTTTGAAATAGAACTGACGATTTGCATAAAAATAGATTTGGCGTTAAATATCCAATAAAAGTTGATAAACCCAACCAATCAGACCAAACCAAACCAAACCTATTTATTTATTGGTCGCCAGAAAGAATAAGAAATTAGCATATATCTATAATAAAAACAACAAAAAAGTGCTTATTTTACCAACCAAGTAACTAAACATTTTAATGCCTACAAATATTTAGTATCTCTGATCTTTAGTTAAGTAATTCATTAAGATTGTTATCGGAAGCTCAAGCTAGTTTTTCCACCATACAAATTGTTAATATTTATCTCCTGCCTTATATTTATGACATTTTTTTTAATTATTTCCATTTTAATATAAGACCTGCTTAATATATATATATATATATATATATATATATATATATATATATATATGGAAGTAAATAATGGAGTGTAATCCGACAATATATGAAGAAAAATTGATAGCAAGGTAATCCAAGTAGAAGGAGAGATTTATATTCCATCTTTAGTTAATATATTCCACATATATCATAGTTTTATCATTTGTCTTTTTCTTTTTGTCTTTTTTTTCCTTCCTCCTTTTGATTCGAAATCCTTCTCGATAAACAACATAAATTCTAAACACTGTTTTTAATAAGTCAAATGACGTAATTTACACAAACAAACTGATTCATTAATTAAACGGTCAAATTTTTCTTGTTATACAAATTTTCCCTAGGTTTTTGTATTTTGCACTTTTAAATATCCATAGTTGATTTAACATCTCTAATATCATCCCTCATAGCCCTGATGATGGTTCATTTGAACCGAAACGTTATTGTGTCGACTTTGCCTCTCAATAAACCTCTCCGTCTACTTTGATTACCTTGTTATCAATTTTTCTTATATATATATATATATATATATATATATATATATATATATATATATATATATATATATATATATATATTTGTGAGTGTTTTATTGCATAAAAATACTTAATTTTTCTATGGATTTTTCCATGCCAAAGAGCAATTATCCAACTTCCTTTTAGGTCAGATTTGAAAAAAGGTCATTTTAATGGGAGGGGACACGCACGAACTGAAACATGTGAGGATGTCACAAAAACGCTTGATCTCCTCAGCCCCAAAAGTCAAAATTACTGTGAAAACCTATAAGGTACTCATAATACTGTTTTTCAAATAGGTTCTCTTTGGCCTTCTTGTAAAATAGAAATTTACTCAAGAAATAATAAAAAGAAAATATGAAATCTTGATAGTCCAATAAAATACCGACAACCAACAGGTATGGCACTTGAGATAACGTAGATTCTGTCTGTAGAAATTACACGACAAAAACAGGTCTTTACGTCCCTTCAAAGCGACAATTCTTTTTTCAAAGAAGAGTCGTTGACTTCCCCGCGTTTTTAAGGCACCCACCCTCCGGCCGCACTAAATTGTCAATTGCTTCCCTCGGGTGATTGCGTTGCCACTTTAACAATAGTTGGAGGGGACCCGAGAGGATAAATTATAGTCCTTGCAAGTTATTTTATTCCTTTTCTTTGTGGACAATCGAATGAGGGATAAAGTAGGAAGAAGACAAATAGAGAGGAGATATAGTGCCGACTATAGATTCAACGGTTGTGGAAGACTTGATTGTTGAAATGACCGTTGTTTTCGCCTGGTAATTAGCGGGTACATAATGTTCAAGCTTCCTGTAAAATTAATATGTGTTGCTCTCAGGAGAACCGAGGGGGGAAAAACGTTAAAAAATAACCTTTTCTTTCTTCGTAGATGATGGTGCGAAAGAAAAAAAATAAAACAAAAACACTCTCCTTCCATCTCTCTCTCTCTCTCACACACACTCTCTCTCTCTCTCTCACTCTGTCTATTTATTTATCTATATATCTGTCTGTTTACCTATTTATCAACCTGTCTTTTTTTACACAAAGAGAAATAATTACGCTGGATAGAAAGTCCTGTCACTTGTTTAGCTATAACTCTAAAGTTTGATTATATAAGGCCGGTGTCTCAAACTCAAGGACTCAAAAGGGCCATTAAGTTGTTTGGTTGATTGACTGGGTTTTATGGCATATCAACCATTGTAGGTTATTTAATGCCAAATACTCTTTATACATATATTTTATGTATATGATTTGGCTGGGATGGATTTTATAACGTATCAACCATTATAGGTTATTTAATGCCAAATCCTCTTTATACATATATATCAAATATATATGATTTGTTTTTTGTTTTATGGAATACCAACCATTGTAGGTTATTTAATGCAAAATCCTCTTTATACATATATTTTACATATATGATTTGGCTTGGGTGGGTTTTATAACGTATCAACCATTATGGGTTATTTGATGCCAAATCATCTTTATACATATATTTTACATATATGATTTGGCTTGGGTGGGTTTTATAACGTATCAACCATTATGGGTTATTTGATGCCAAATCATCTTTATACATATATTTTACATATATGATTTGGCTTGGGTGGGTTTTATAACGTATCAACCATTATGGGTTATTTGATGCCAAATCATCTTTATACATATATTTTACATATATGATTTGGCTTGGGTGGGTTTTATAACGTATCAACCATGATGGGTTATTTGATGCCAAATCATGTTTATACTGTTTATGATTAGTAAACACATAGTTTGTAGATAACATTTTTAAACGAGACAGAGTTCATTTGTTTGCATACAGTTAAATGGTTATAAATATGATTAGTAAGTCAATAGTTTGTTGACAATCATATTTTAAAATGAGTCAAAGCTTTGTTTGCACAAAAGTATTACTATTGTTTGCACAGAGATGGTTCCAAATTCTCTAACACAAATAGTTTTATAGTTTAGTATCATTCCTTTGTACACAATCAAATGGTTCCAACTATACTATGTAATACCAAAAATTCAATTTAGACAGACTTAAAGAGTTTCAAGTATTGCTATTTAACACTAATAATTCTGTTCAACATTTCTAATTCGTTGGCACGCAGTTAAATGGCTCCAATTATCGCAAATTATAACTAACAAATCAATTAAACATCAATAATTTCTTTACATAAATTATCAAACAGTTCTATTCTAACAATTAAATTAGCTTAAGTCAACAAAGTTAAATGGTTCCAAGTATTTCTTTGTATTACTAACAATTCAATTAAACATCAGTCATTTGTTTACTAACAGTTAAATGGTCAAACAGTTCATGTTCTAACAATTCAATTTAACATAAGTAATTTGTTTGCTCAGTTGAAATGTCAAATAGTTCTATTGGCCCCATAGATAGGACCCTATCAAGTGCAACCACTCCAGGTCAGAATGGACTTGGGAGCAATGGCGATGAAGGAGTACTCCATATTCACCAAAGTTACTAGGCTGGAGCCTTGCCATCTGATAGTTTAGTGACATATTTAGGACTCTCGTTGGGAACGGGATCTTACTCCTCTGCAGAGAGGCTATCGGTGTATTCTAGGGCCCCAGCTGACTGGGCTAAAATGGCCGTTAAGTACTGGGAAAGAGTCACAACAGATCAAAATTGGGATGCAGAGCTGAACTTATCTACCATCTGTATAAATTATACCTCAGGGCCAAACCATCTCAAGTTATAGCTGGGAGTAAAAGAGGGTTCATGCCTTTCTCATTAGTCCGAAAATGAATGTAATAGCGCGACTGGAGTTCAAACTCGCTTACTACGCTTCCACAGTCCATCGCTTTAACCATTACACCACGAGGACCTCCCCACCGCACACAGTATGACCCTGGTAATTAGACTATAGCCGCATACAGCACGATGCAAGGAGTTCGACAGCAGTAATACACAGCATTGCCCAGTTGGGCGGGGCTGTAGAATACACCGACAGCACCTCTGCATAGTGGTAAAACACCCCAACAATTGTCCTGGATATGACACTAAACAATCAGATGGTGAAGTTTTAGTAATGCTGGAGCTTTGGGAAATACAGAGCAACCCTTCATTGCCATCTCTCCCAGGTCTACTCTGGTCCGGAATGGTAGCTCCCGATAAGGTCCCTATCAATGGGTTAAATAGAACTAACTACATTCTTATGCTAAACTGAATAACTTGAAATAGAACTTTTTTTATATTTAGACTGCAGACTTACGCTAAAGATAATTGTTTGAAATAGAACTGTTTTGACATTTACGTGTTGACAAAAGCTATGATTATACTAAACTGAATTGTTTGAAATAGAACTGTTTATTCGTATAAAAATGGATTTGGCATTAAAAACCTACAAAGGTTGATATGCCATAGAAACCAACCAACCAACCAACCAACCAACGCACATAGTAGTGAAAAGAATACGCTGGGGAAAGCAAGAGAAAGGGGATGAGGATAAAGAGTTATCAAAGAGAAAACATGGGAGGTAAGAAAGCTAGCGAAAAACGTTTATTATTAGCTATAAATAGGTTGTAATATAAAACTATATATATTTGTTTTTTAATATATTTATTTATTTATTTATATATTTTTTATTTTAGGCAATGAACAAAGAAACTGGAAAACGATTTTGTTCTATTTCTAAATCAATAGCTGAGTCATTTTTTAAAGTATGGAAGGACATAGTTTTCAAAGCAAAAATCTCAGAGGGAACGTCTTATCTCGTTTTCGAGAACGGGTTTTATCAGTCTTTTGTTTATACGAATGTAATAGTCATTTATGTCAAAACTAGCTTACTATCTTATGTTGTTTGTTTTTACAATATCTGTGTCAAGAAAGAGTTTTTTTGTAAGAGGAAAAATTTCTAAAATGTTAAAGAACGAGATTGGTAAATTCTCTTAGTTCCCAAGCAGTTACATCTCACTAAAATAAAAGAAAGAACAATTAATGAAAAATATCTTCTCTTTCCGTCTTCTTTTGAGCATTTTTGAAAATGGTTTTCTTTTCTTTTTTTTCATAATGTAAAAGCTCTCTATGTTTACCAGCCTTTTTCTTTCGGTCATTTTTGGGCCCTGTTACATAAGTTGTTCACAACACACACACACACACACACACACACACACATATATATATATATATATTTATATATATGTGTGTGTGTGTGTGTGTGTGTGTGTGTGTGCGTGTGTGTGTGCGTGTGTGTGTGTTAATATCCGTATAGGAGTGGGGTCTTTTTAACCAATAAAATCAATACTTCACCAAGGCGATCCTGAAGAGCAATTTAATGAACCCTACGTAAATTCGCTCTTGGCCAGGTAGGAAGTATTTTCATTATATATATATATATATATATATATATATATATATATATATATATATATATATGTTTCATTTGAAGATTATATTTCAAAATACAGGAAACTTAGCAAAGTTAGAATAACACAAGAAGTTGAGAAAAATTATCTATTCATTGTAGATTTTATGGTGCTCTACTGGCCGATATTTGAGCACTTTTTTTATTTTAGAAAACAGCTTTTTATAACGGTTTTTTGATTCTAACATATTCACACACACACACACACTGCTACCGATGAGAACTGTTTGACATTTAAACTGTGCACAAACAAATGACTTATGTTAAATTGAATTGTTAGATTGATTGATAACGATCCCAGCTGATCAATTAAACCAATTGCCCGAGACAAGGGAATGTCTAAGGTGTTTTTGATCTGGTATTTAGTGTACGAAGACATTTAGTATTTCTCATACAAGATGAGAAAAGGCCAATTTTTGTCACAGGCCATGAAGGACAAGAGGAAAGTGACATTATAAGGCTTTTGAACAAACTCAAGCATTCTCTACAATCGCACAAGCTTTGTTTTTTCTCAGATTAAAAAAAAAATTCTGCCAGGGCCAAATGGTGATGTTACCGAACAAACGTTGGCTTACTCTGCCTCCAGAAGAAATACCGATAGAGTATGGGTCAAATAGAATTAAACTTTACTCATGAATTGCTTGAAATAGAACTGTTTTGATATTTAAACTACGTATTTATGCTAAACTGAATTGTTTGAAATAGAACAGTTTTGTATATTGAAACTGTACTTACGCTAAGCTGAATTGTTTGAAATAGAGCCGTTAGGACATTTAAGTGTGCGTAAATAAAAGCTTTATTTACACTAAACTGAATTGGTTGAATTAGAACTGTTTGACTTAACTGAATGGCTTGAAATAAAAATGTTTTTTTACAATTAACCAGTGTAGTAATACCAATCTGAATTGTTTGAAATAGAATGTTTATTTGCATAAAAATGGATTTAGTATTAAATAGCCTACAAAGGTTGATATGCCATAAAACCCAAAAAATTAGACAAACAAACAAACCGATAGAGATGAAAACCAAACACCCAGTCCACATCCTAGTGTTTGGGGTGTTCATTAGTGATGCCTCCATTTACATTCCCACATGGCCTCGAATTCAACATGAAAGACTGCATCAAGTACCTGGAGGTGGTAGTGCTGACCTTGATCAATAGAGTAGCTGCTGAAGGATCCTACATCTAGTAACAGAACATTGCGCCATGCCACACAAGAAAGAGAACCCAGTGTTGGCTGAAGGAAAATTTCTGCGACCACATCACTCCTAACACTTGGCTGGTTACCACCCCAGATTGCAATCCCCTTGATTATTGTGTGTAGGGCATAGTTGAGCGAGAGTCCAACAAAACCCCGTGTAATACCAAAGATGAACTGAAGGCAAGGATAATGGCATTATTTTCCAATTTAAACAAGGATACCATCGGAAAGGCTTGCAGGTGATTTTTAAGTCGTCTGGTAGATGCGGTTGAAGCTAATGCCGATTTCTTTGAATAAATTTAATCAATAGTTATTCAAGGTAAGTAATTTTCGTAAATATATCAGTTCAAGGGAGATGCTTGAGATATTTTCATTTTTTCGTAATCCAGACGATAATTTACTCATCACATCCTATATATATATATATATATATATGTATGACTTACGTTGTTTTTTCTCCAAAGCTCAGTATCTGGAATAAACCCACTATGAAGAGGAATAAAGTTGTTGGCGACCTTAATCGAGAGCGACCCGAGGGCTCCCTTTAAAATAGCTACTACACCGAGGTGTTGGAGTGGGCGCTACTCAATCATTAATGAAGTCACTTTTTAAAAACTTTTTTAAACATAATAGTCGCGGTCGTCAAAAGCCTTTTTGCATCACTGTGAGTTTCATGGTAGGAAAACAAATTGTCTGTAAGCTCAAATATTTTAGTTCAATCATATTTGCTCAACTGAATCTTTATCTTTTTGTTTAACTATATAAAGAAGACATCTAATAGAAAATTGTCTCGTCAGGAATTAAAGTTATATCTGTTACTTTTCCAAAACATATAAGTATATCTATTCAAATGTGTGCAAACAAATGACTGATGTCAAATTATTGCTGTTACATAACAATATTTGAACCCTTTAAGCTGTGTGCAAACAAATGATTAATAGTCTACAGAATTAGTCTTATTAGATAGAAATATTTGAAACCATTTTAAAAAAAGAGCTCAGGCTCGTTTGAAATGTTATCAATAAAATACGTTTACAAATCATTTGTATTTAATATATATGCATAAACAGGATTTAGCAATAAATAACCTACAATGACTAATATGCTATAAAATCAAAGCAAACAACATCTTATATATGGGGATCATTAAATAAGTTTCCAGACTTTTTTCGTATGGGCACTTTTATTGATAGTACACACATGAAACTCTAGTCCCCTTCGAAGTAATCTCCTCCAGCTGCAATGCACTTGTTGTACTGTTCCAACAACTTCTAGAAGGCCCCATGGAAGTCCTCTTGTGTGAGCGTGTCAATGATATTCGTCTCAGCCTCCTTTATCTCCTCAGTTGTCTCATAACGACAGCCTCTGAGCTTAGGGAATAACCAAAAGTCACAGGGAGCAAGGTCTGGACTATAGGGAGGATGAGGAACTGTCTTGATGCCCATCTTGGTCAAATAGTCTGTGACAAGGATGGAGTTGTGGACTGGTGCATTGTCCTGGTGGAAATGCCACTGACCCGATTTGAAGAGTGCTGGCCTCTTCCGACAGAATCTCTTCCTGAACTCCCTTAAAACCTCAACATAGTAACCCAAACCCTTTGGCCAATCAACTCTGGTGTTCTGACTTCCTTACTCCTCCTTCGCCTCTCATCATCCTTTACAGACTCCCTGGCTTCCTTGAATCTCTTACGCCATTCAAAAACTGATGCTAGATTCATGCAAGATGGTAGAAAAGCAGTCGGAAGCATTCCATACGTTTCTGTGGCATTTTCTGTGTACAAATAAGTCTGGAAACTTATTGAATGTATTAAGAGGATTTGGCATTAAATAATCTACATTGGTTGATATGACATAAAAACCCAACAAAACCAAATCATATATATTCAATATATATGTATAAAGAGGATTTGGCATTAAATAATCTAAAATAGTTGATATGCCATAAAACCAAAGCAAACCAAATCCTATATATTTGATATATATGTATAAATAGGGTTTGGCATTAAATAATCTACACTGGTTGATATGTTATTAAACCCAACCAAACCAAATCATATTTATTTAACACATATGTATAAAGGGTATTTGGCATTAAATAACCAACAATGGTTGATATGCCATATAATCCAATCCAACCAACCAACCAATCAACCAACGAACTAGATTGACGTAAAAGTTAGTTTCTCGGTAACGTTTGTTAACTCTTGATTCATCATAAAGAAAGCTCGTTCTTATGTCTCTTGCATCAAAAAAAAAAAAAAAAAAAAAAAAAAAAAAGAAAGAAAGAAAGAAAGAGGGGTAACATACATTTATGTTTAGTTTACATTATTCAAAATCTTGGTCGTGGGGCCGGATCGGTTTCTTTGCTTAAAAACATAACAACGTTCGTGGTTTATTTCCTGTTAAAGCCATCTTGTAGAAGAACAATTGTATTACTATTTATCCCTTAGCTGGGATATAAGAAAGTTCATTCTTTTTTCATGGGGTATTAGTCTGATTTGTTGGTTGGGTTTTATGGCATATCAACCTTTGTAGGTTATTTAACGCCAAATCCATTTTTATGTAAATAATCAGTTATATTTCAAACAATTCAGTTTAGCATGAGTACACAGTTTAATTGTCAAAAACATTTCTATTTCAAACTATTCAAGCAGTTATATATAACAATTCAGTTTAGTGTAAGTACACTTTCAATCTCAAAAACAGTTCAATTTCAAATAATTCAGTTTAGCATTAGTAAGTAATTTAAATGTAAGTACAGTTTAATTGTAAAAAACATTTCTATTTCGAGCTATTCAGTTTAGTCAAGCAGTTCTAATTAAGCTCATTCAGTTTAGTGTAAGTACAGATCATGTTTACACACAGGTAAATGATTGAACCTGGACTGTTAAGATGATTTCACTAACCTCTTTGGTTTGGTTTTGTTGGGTTTTATGGCATATCAACCTTTGTAGGTAATTTAACGCCAAATCCATTTTTATGTAAATAATCTGCTCAATTACGAACAATTCAGTTTAGTATGAGTACACAGTTTAATTGTCAAAAACATTTTTATTTCAAACTATACAGTTTATTCAAACAGTTCTAATTCAGCTAATTCAGTTTAGTATTAGTATATATTTTGTTTACTGACATTTAAAGGTTAAAACAGTTCTATGTTAAACAATTCAGTTTAGTGTAAATACAGTTCAATGTCAAAAAACAGTTCCTTTTCAAATAATTCAGTTCAGCATAAGCACACTGTTTAAATGTTAGTACGGTTTAATTGTCAAACACATTTCCATTTTAAGCTATTCCGCTTAATCAAACAATTCAGTTTAGCATAAGTATGCCGTTAGTTCTATTGAACCCATAGATAGGACCCTTATCAGGTGCTACCACGCCGGGCCAGAGTGGACCTGGGAGCGGTGGCAGTAAAGGGGTACTCCGCATTCCCCAAAGCTCCAGCATCACTGGAACCTCACCATCAGATTGTTTAGTGTCATATCCTGGACACTCGTTTTTTTGGGGGGTGGTCTTACCCCTCTTCAGAGGTTGTATTCTACACCCCCAGCCAACTGGGCAATATTAGTCTGAAAGGGAATATGACTTGAGTTCAAAGTCGCTGACTTCATTGTCACTCTCTAACACTTTAGCCACAATGCCACGGGTACTTACCCCTCGTAGGCAGATTTTCAGTTAGTATTGAGAATAAAATTAATTGTGCCACCCTGAAGACCTTCGTGAATATAATACCACATCTATGAAGAAAGTGTCCCCGCTCACTAAATTGGTTACTAATAAATCATGCTATGATTTGGTGTTGTACCGTCTGCCTTCAGTGAAATGAGACTAATTTTATTTCATTGAATAGTAGTCATTAAAAGAACGTATTCGATTGCTTATTGTTGAATGATAGACAAATGCGACCATCGGTGAAGCAGACGCCATTTTGTTCGAGAAAGAATTTCGGTGGCCCAATTGTTCGACTTACTTTTACGTTCAATAAAAAAAACTATCATTTTGCTGAAAACTAGTTTTAAAGGTCAAACTTCAATACTGATCTTTGAAATATTGAAGTCAGTGTTTTAAATAATATTTAGCTGTCTGTGAAAATAATTTACTTATAACACAGTCATTCATGGATTCATCTATTTTTTAAAAGAGGTCATTTTGTTACTTGATACTTTTAAAGTCACAACTTGAAGGCCATGGAATCTAGTTCATCAAAAGCATTATCATGTTTTGATTTTGATAAATAATTATATACGAAGCTACTTTTTCAAAATCTGTCAATATATTAATTTTTTATCGGTTGGGTTTGGTTTGGTTTCTTTAATGGCATATCAAACTTCATGGCTCATTTAATGCCAAAAGCATACTTGTGGAAGAACCCATGTCTGGAGTGAGAATACGGAGGTTCTTTTCTTTCCAAGGGTATTAGTTTGAAAGTGAACGTAACAACCTGACTGGAGTTCAAACTGGTAGATACAGAGACTCTCCATTTTGTATTGTATCTTTACAAATAAGGGCAAAACTACAGGCTATGTCATGACTTTGATTTATTGTTTTAAACATTTTCACTCACTTTTCAGATACGCAGTTCTTTAAATCCTTTCACAAGGATTATCAATACAGAATCAAGCAATTCAATAACAATAGTGATAATTTTTAGTTTTATTTTTTCTTCATTTTCTTTTGACTAAAGATTGTTATTCTTTCTAACTTAAGAATCCATCACGTCCAATTGTTTACTGAGAATTCTGAATCTGGCTGTGTCTTTACCAATTTTATACTGCGCTTTTATCCTCATTGGCATATACCGAACACTGACAGATGTTAGTGCAGGCCTGGTAGGTAGATGTTGGATCCCAGGGTGAAGAGGAAGGAGGTTCGACGCGAGAATATCAGGAAGGAACGGGAAAAAGATGAAATATAGGTTACATACCAAAGCGATTAGATTCATACAATATTCATTGACGAGATCTGCGACGTTGTGGATTATTTTAAGAAGGGCGACTTACAGAAAATATCAATCAAGTGTCTTCCGAAATTGGAAGCAATACCGAGGATGCGAAACAAAGGGGAACGTTTGTAGGTTTTCTGCTGGTGTTTTATGTCACATTTAATTCTCATTATTGTCGTACAAGATGCTACACAAAGGTTAGGAGAATCTGACCATGAATAAGAATAATTTTTTCCATCCATACATACACTTTTTCTCTGAATCTCTCTCTCTTTATATATATGTGTGTATAAATTTGTATATATATATATATATAGAGAGAGAGAGAGAGAGAGAGAAAGATAGATAGATAGACAGATAGATAGATTTCTTGTATAACACAATTTTAAAACGAGTTGTAAAATATACAACATGTTTTCAATAACGATTAAAATCTATTAGAATAAATAAAAAAAAAACTTTGGCACTTTTCGACTGTCACTTCTTCAAGGTCAATTGTTGGTAAAATAAAGGGAATGAGGTTTTTCTTTTCCTTTACCCTATTTTGCAAGTCAAACACACACACACACACACACACACACATATATATATATATATATATATATATCATGTCGTACCGCTGGCACAGATTTCCCTGACCCACTCCTGTCACTCGTTCCTATCGTCCATCACTTTTCGGTAGGTCCTCCGTGCTACATCCTGTATCAGTGCAGAGCTGTTGCAGATAGGTTCTAACTGATCACTCTACCCTGGCTCGTAAGGGGGTCCACAGAAGTACATCGCTTATGAGCTCGCTCTTACTTATCCAGCAGTGTCCGGCATGTCTGGCTCGTTTAGTTTGGTTGGTTTTCGAGATGGTTGGTAGGTGTCAGCCGCTGCTTTGTGGGATGCTGTTTCCAGGACTTGTTCAATACAGCTCGCAGTATTCTTGCGCAACTACAGTCAAGCCTTTTCTCCGTAAGCTTGGTCAGTGTAGTAGTAGTGCATCCATACAGCAGTATTGACACGACCACTGCTTGGAAAAAACTGTGCTTTATTTAATCTGATAGGTCTGGCTTCCATATGAGCGATAGTCTATTTATTGTTGTCCATGCTTTTGCTAGTCACGTGTTGATGTAATTTTTGGTTGATGCTCTGAAATTTGTTGACAAGTTCACCTACCTCATAATATACATATATATATATATATATATATATATGAAAGAGGTTTATGGTTCTTACTAGCTCACTTGGTGAGTTAATGGAGGACAAAATGTTGTAATATTGTTAAATAGTGCTCAGTGTCAATGATGGAGCATTTACATATAGAAATATATATATTATATTATGTTATATAATTAAGAAATGATTTTTTTATATTAATCATTTTTCGTTAATTATATTTTATCATTCAGTTTGGTTGGGCTTTGAACTATTCGGGTTGAGAGCCCAGGTACATAGTCAATTAGGATATGACAATCACAATTTGTCATAATAAATCCCTAGACGCGAAATAGGGCTGAGGTGTGGATGACGTCATTCCCGGAAGAGATGGTCCTGCGAATTTGACGATTTTGAAAAGAGTCAGTTGAGATTGGACCAAGGAGGCAGAGAGTTGAGTTCTCTACCGTTGAGGTATGTAGTTGTGTTTTTCGGATCTCTACCGACAGAGATCTTAAACATCGCAAGATGTGCCGCACGTTGGGGATGGTCAGCATAGTATGGTTAGAAATGACTTTTAAGAATTGTGTCTCTCTCCTCATATTGCCATAAACCAAAAGCCAGAAGTTTGTAAATGCGTTCGTATCTGAAATGACAGAATCCGCCTGTATTGTGTTTCGTGTTTGCATATGTATATCTAAAGTATACAACAATTAGATGGTAGTGTCTGTGACCAAGGGTGTCATGCTTTTTGCATTCGTCAGAGAGAATGCAAAAAGTATGAATCCCATTGGCGAAGGCCCTGCCCAGTTTGCCAAATGATGTATATTTATATATATGATTTAAGATGGCGTTGACACAGAGTTAACAAGGCTTGGTGACTGTCAGTTTTCTGACAATAGCAAATAAAATAGTACTTAATATAAAGATACAGGAGAGACACTATAACAATATTACTAAAAAGAAAAACGAATTAAATAAGGGAGCAAGAGATTGTGAGAGTTTAAGCTGTGAGTTGGGCGATTTTATTGGATGATGTCGTTGTCTCTTGTTTGAACATGAGGACGTGAATTACATCTTTGGGGTTTTAGGAAAACAAGAAAACGTTTTAGTGGATTTGTTTACTTAATATCATCTCATGTTTGGGACGTTTCGTCATTTGGGAAGATGTTAATGAATAAAGTATTTGTTGTCTGACACTCTCAACCATGTTTTTATGCGCGCACACACACATACACATACGCACACACACACATATACATATAATGTATTTTTAGAATTGTAAATGAAAGTAGAGAAATGTTGAAACAACAGCATTTACTTTTTGGATTTGTATATACAAAGAGTGTTGAAAATCTCTTGGTCCACATTTGTATATGTCTTTCTTTTTATCCGTAAATAGCAGTCTTTTCTATCTATCTATCTATCTATCTATCTATCTATCTATCTATCTATCTATCTATCTATCTATGTCAGTTTGTATCAATTCATCTGTCTGTCTGTCTATAAAAATCGCTGCACATCTATATGTGTTGATTCATCTCTAAATGTCAGTATTGACATCTATCTGTCTATCTATCTGTACGTGTGTGTTTGCCTGTCTATTTTAAACTGTTCATATCTCTCTCTCTCTCTCTCTCTCTCTCTCTCTCTCTCTATCTATCTATCTATCTATGAATCCAAAATGCAGCACATCTATATATGTCTTGATCTATCTCTAAATATCAGTACTTACTCCTCTCTCTCTCTCTCTCTCTCTCTCTCTCTCTCTCTCTCTCTCTCTCTCTCATGCACACACACTATCTGTCTATCTATGTCAGTATGTTATCTGACTTTCTTTCCGTCTGCCTCAATCGAGACACATCTATCTCTGACTGTTTTCTTATTTTTAAAAAATCACTAATGTAACATTATTGTTTTGAGTCACGTTCGAACATTCCACTAATGTTTTCTTCTTTTCAATGGATCTAAAAAAAACAGTTTAAGGCCATCATCACAACTGCCAGCAGCAGCTGCACCACCACCAGCACCACCACTATCATCATCATCTCTTTTTTCTTATCCTCCCCTTCCTCTTCCTCCTCTTCCTCATCATCTCCTTTTTCCTCTTTTTCATCATCATCATCATCACTTTCATCTTCATTATCATCGTCATTTCTGCTGTCTTTGTTTATTAATGTGATAATCACTTGCTTTTAGATTCATTTGAAAAGGTTTTCAACCCTTTGTTACTGGACGCTGCCTTCTTTCTTTCTTTCTTTCCTCCGGCCATGTGCACTTGATAAACTTTCAAATGAGGGAAACACACCAGGAAAGACAACGTTCATTTTTCGATGAAAGTTGACAGATGAAGAACAACGGAACCAATGAAAACAGGAAAGAGACAGAAAAAAACCCAAAAGATTTCACGGAAAGATTTAAAAACAGAGAGACAGACAGACAGACAAAGACGGAGAGAGAGAGAGAGAGAGAGAGAGAGAGAGAGAGAGAGAGAGATAGAGAGGATTCACAAAAAATAAATACGCTTCAACACTATTACATAAACATTCTCACACACATACATACATGCATACATACATTCATACTTGGATAGTGAATATAAAATTAAAACCGTCCACAAAGCAAAGAGGAGAAAGAAGTAAAAAAAAAAAAAACTCACTAAAAAACGAACAAAAAACGTAAAAGAAAAGATGAAAAATATTCCGAAATCAGTGTTAGATTAAACTATTACCATGGCTCTTATAATCTAGTTTCGAACAAAAATTCACGAAAAAAAACTTTCGATAAAATCCTCATAAAATGAGTATATATATTGTGTGTGTGTAAGTGTGCGTGGGTGAGTGTATACATTTATAGAAGGTGTCTCAATATACATGAGACCCATGTGACTGCTAATAACTCTACTAATAATAATGATGTGTTTTTTTTTGTTTATTTGTTTTAGATTTGAAAATTGTATACTATAATCACTATTAATCCTCGATCACAATGCCTTGGACAAGAGAGGAAAAAATATTTTACGTCATATCTTATTAGGAGACAAAATCATTCAAAACTGTCTCAAAAGAGATGCAACCTATTATTATTATAATGATTAATTGCTGAAAGAAGAAACTCAAAACAAGATTGTATATTCTGGAAGCTGATATAATAACAATATAAAAAAAACAACATTGATTTTATGTATTTTACTAAACGTGTCCCAAATGACCGTCATCGCACTGGTCTCAGTAATAATCATTATCATGTTATATTTTGAGACATCCTGTATAAAGGACCTGTATTTATATATGTGTGTGTGTGTGTGTGTAAGGCATATGCATATATACACGATATATATATATATATATATATATATATATATATATATATGTGTGTGTATAGACCTATATATATATATATAGGATGGAAATAAATTTATAATCCTAAAAAAACCGGTCTTTGATTTTTTCTTTAAGGATATATATATATATATGTGTGTGTGTGTGTGCGTCTCTCTCTCTCTCTCTCTCTCTCTCTCTCTCTCTCTCTCTCTCTCTCTCTCTCTCTGTGTGTGTTTGTGTGTGTGTGTGTATAAATCTACGCCTAAAAATATACAAAGTGCTTGAAAGGTAACTTACTATTTTAAAATACTCATAATTGTAAAAATCATAAAATTATTTGTAAGAAATAAATTATGAGAATTTTGAAATAGGGAATTACTCTTCAAACATCATATATATATATATATATATATATATATATATATATATATATATATATATATATATATATATTTATATATGTGCGTATGTGTGTGTGTGAGCATAAATGCACACAGGTATATAAATAAGCATACAAATTACACATGTGTATATGTGTGCATGCAGATATATATATATATATATATATATATATATATATATATATATATATATATATATATATATACACGTTTATGAATGTATGTGTGTTCCATTAAAAAGTTGAATAGATAGATAGATAGATAGATACTAAGTTTAACTGTTTCATATTTCTGGCCACATTTCTGGCCAATCATGAGCCACACAGGAAAAATAGAATTGATATACTGGCTCACTAACC